>MLQL01000044.1:0-103473 GCA_002072365.1 Penicillium flavigenum
AAAAAAGCCTATAGTCTAGGGATATTATAGTATATAAAAATAAATTTCTAGAAAGACTACCTAGAAATATAAATCCCTATAATAATAGTCCCTATAAAGAAACTAAGTTTATAAGCTTAGAAAAAGTTAATATAGATCCTATTACTATATCTCCTAATAAGGGAGATAATAAGGTATTAACTAGAGCTAAGAACTCTAGAAGAATAGCTTCTAATCCTAATTATAGGATAGAAGTATAAATACCTAATTTATATACTATAAAGGATACTATATTAACTAACTATATTAGCTTAATTAAGACTAATATAGATAGTAGGTTCTTATTAACTACCTTAATACTATTAGAACTAAATANCTATTAAAAAGCTATTAATAGTCTAGAAAAGGACGAATAGTTAAAGGCTTACTACGCTAAGGTAGAAGAACTAGAAAAATAAGGAACCTACGATATAATAAATATACCACTTTATCATATTTATTATACTATAAAGGAATTCAAAAATACAAAAGCATTAAAAATACAAATTTAACACAAATCTATTATGTTTAAATTAAGATTCAGACTTTAAATCTTATTATTTTGATATTGTATCTATAGATTTAAATTTAGATTTAAATCTAAATCTTATTATTTCAATGTTACATCTATTTAAATCTTATTATTTCAATATTATATCTATAGATTTAAATTAAGATTTAAAATCTAAATCTTATTATTTTAATGTTACATCTATAAATCTATAAACCATTAAAATCAAGAATCTAGATCTATAAACCATTAAAACCAGAAATCTAGATCTATATGAAATCATAGATCAATATGAAATCATCAAAATTAAAGAATCTAGATCTATATGAAATCATAATTCAATTTAGATGTAACCATACATTTAACATAAATATAGGGAAAAACCCCTAGTATAGTTAGTTTTTTATCCTTTATGGTTTTTTCTATCTAATACATTGATTTATACTTCTCCCTATTTTACTTTATCGTTTTTGTTTTAAAACCTTTCCTTCCTATTTTCCCCTATAACCTCCAAGACACTTAGTATAAACCCTATTAAGGGTAAATAGGTTTTTAAGAAGAAACCTATAAATAATCCTAATCCGGATAAGGATTATATTACTAATAGTAATAAAACTATTAGATATAAAACTAGGTAGGTAATTTAAGGATTTCACTAAAAACTAGGGGTTAATTTCCTAGAGACCTTTTCTACTACGTATAGAACTAAGTTATAGTATCTATTATTAATAATAGCTATTAATAAAGGCTAGTATATACTATAATATAATATTAAAAATGCCTTTATATATACTAATATATATGCTAATATATATACTATCCTACCTATAGGAGTATATAAAGAAAACCCTAAAAAGTGCTACTATTTAAAGAAAGCACTATATAGTCTAAAATAAAGTCCTAGACTTTAGTATAAATACCTATCTAAAATATTAGCTAAATTTGACTTTAGAGTATTCCCTTATAATAAGGGGATATATATAAACTCTAAAGATTAATATATACTTATATATTACGTTAATAATATATTAGTTATATATAAAGATTTAAGCTATATAAGAAATATAGTAGCTAAAATTAGCCACTATATAAAGATAGAAGAAATTAGTATAGTATTAATATTTCTAGGTAATAATATTAAAATCAATTACTAGACAAAAACACTATATATAGACTAAAAGGGTTATATAGAGAAGCTATTAAATAAGTTCTCTATATTAAATAATCCTAGTTATAAGCCTATTAAAATACCGGGAGAACCGGGGCTAAAATTAAAGAAAAATACCACTAGTGTAAGCCCTAGTGATATTAATAACTATTAGAAATAAATAGGGTCTTTACTCTATTTAGCCTTAAAAACTAGGCTAGATATAGCCTTTACTACTATATACTATACTAGATATATAAGCAATCCTAATAATAAGCATTTTATAGCTCTTAATAGGATATAGAAATATATACTAGTATATCCTAAATTAGGATTAGTATATAAGTGCTTAGGTGACGACCTATATATAAAAGGCTATTCTAATTCTAATTAGGGTAATAATATAGATTAACGAAAATCTATATTAGGCTATATATTTAGCCTAAGCCCCTCTATAGGATTAAATAATCCTATTAGCTAGAATTCTTAACTATAAAAAACTATAGCACTTAGTAGCTATAAAGCTAAATATATAGCTTTAAAAGAAGCTACTAAAGAAGCTATATATCTAGCTAATATATTTAATTATTTAAATAAAGAGCTAGAACTAGGATATATATCTAGTATACCTATAATCTTAGTTAATAGTAATTTAGCTAAGAAATTAGCTAAGAATCTAGAATTTTATAAGCGATTAAAGTATATTAAAATTATATATTATTTTATAAGGCAAGCTATATTAGAAGGAAAGGTTAATATAACCTAAATACCTTCTAAATATATACTAGCTAATTTCTTAACTAAGAATATTAATAAAGCCTTATATAAGTCTTATATAGATCTAGCTTAGCTAGATGATATATAAAGACTAAGAAGGCTATAAAGCACTCTTTTCCAAGTATGATATTTTATCCTAAAAAGGTTTTGATCATACACTGGTTTTTAACGAGACTTTATAGCTATATACACTATATACTATAATCCTTATAATCATTATAAGGATTACAGGGGCATATTAGTATAATAGTGTATAGATTATATTAGTAAGGCATACTATGGAGGGAAGAGATGCTATGTTTATTTTACCGGTACTATCTAAGAGATTCTTAGATATACAATATACGGTAGAATTGTTAATATAGCCAGCCTCCTAGTATCATAATGAGATAATATAGATATCATAAAGATATCATAGATTATCTCAGATTTGCCTCCTCAGAGAGGTATAAAAACATGCCTGATCTCTATTCTTGATGAAATGTAACTTACTTCTGAATTTATTTCTGGTCTCTATTACAACCCTATTTCCTATTTAGGATAAGTATAACCTATCTAATATATCTTATATAATCCTCTTACATAAGATTATATAAGATCACATTCCCCTAAACAATTATAGTCTATACTAGACTATATTATATTATCTGCTAAATTGCTCACATAATTTAATTAAGAAAATATGGCATCTTAGCCGCTCTACCAACGCCCTTCATTCTCTGCGTCCCGAGCACACATAACGCATGTCAAAATACACATCGTCCGCTATGGTCTCAAGTAAAGGATCCCGCATTATAAAGACCTTTTCTTGCCAGGGAAATAAGTTTCATTACTAAATAGCCACGTATGGAGGGTGCGAACAATCTCGTGCGAACGTTAGAGTCGTGGGAATGAGTATCTCTCGGGATTTCTGTAGTTATCAAAGTAGAAAGTCGCGAAACCACTTAGCATGCCCGTCCTAATGATTGAGGACTAGTGACAGATAGGTACTAATGTGATTTGGCCCGTTAAATTGAGCTCTGATCGTATTGGGAATGCACTGTGGAAAGTTGGCTGAAATCTTAACCGGAGCTTCGGAGTCACGCCATGCTAATACGCGTTTTGTTGCTCTTTCTATAGAAAATGCTCTTCACTGTATTAGTCTCGTTCAGCCATTTTGTAGAATGGTTACCTATAAGCAGCAATCACTAATAGGACTATTGGTTACATAATTAGTAAATAAATCCTAGGTGATATAGGTATAACGTACCGGTCTTAAACTATCAGCCTCGGTTACCCAATATGCGGGTATTTTGTCAAGTTATCAGCCACATATAGGCTTAGTAGTAAAGGATGAATTCCTCTTTCAGCTTTGACTAGATTTCCTTCTTTAAAAGTCGCCTAGTGATAAAATCGATCGCACCTTCTCTTTATTAGCGTAGTTGTACCTGCCAAAATCAGAGTTACTTATATTAGGTGCCCCTATAACGACTATATTTGCTATTCTATATAGACGGAGTCTGCGAAGTCAGCCTCGGGCTTATCGTCTGCTAATTGCGTCTCAATAGAAATGACGCGAAAGGATGGCGCCTTATCAACCTGGTATTAGATGTTTTGGGAGATATTTAGATCAATGCTACCACTTTAGGCCTAGGGTTCTACGTTTTGCAGGGCAAAATGTAGGGGAGCTTTTGATTTAGAAGTTGGGTCATTGCTTGAGTTCCGGGTGATATCATCAGCCCGGTATTAGTGAGGGTTAGCATTATCTAAATCGTTTTCTCCATCCTAGACTTGAGGCTGGATATTAGTCTTGAACGTCGGCTTGGGCGCCGCGTCTGGTGGCGTGAGGCCATCTTAGTTTACAATACGAGAGTGGCTCTTCAGTGCATCTTCCTTACTAAATGATGTACCATATAAGCAAATAAATGGCTCTTCTTTGGTGTCTGGTAATGAGCGGGTTAAATAACTAGACCTCGGGATGATAGGCAGTTGCTTACCGGTGCGCTCCAAATATCTAGTCTGTGAAAAATGCCTGCCGCAATACACACAGAAACATGCCTATACTCCACGGGCACCACTCGACTAGGGTGATGCAGACATCCCTGTATGATGGACAGTTTGCGGAGGTATCGGGTTCGAAGTTGGGTTGAGGGTTAAGGTCGGTGAAACCCTATAATAATCTCTGAGCTTAGTGATGTAACTCTGAGAGGTTGAACCTATTTACCTTCGTTCACATATTCCTAAGGATAAGCGCCCATTTCCTTCCCTTCCCCTTCTAGCGTTTACAACGTTCATACCTAATTCATCGGACAGGCTTTAGGGAGCGGATACTATTACCAAGAGATTAGTACAACATCTTAGGCTCTGCCACTCATAAGGTTGGTTACCGTGCCCAGTAACCAGGGTGCTATGAAGGTGAAGGTTAAATGGATAGTATTAGTGCGACTCGGATAACGCGTTAAATGCTGTATCTGGCGGTACTAGAAGGGGGTAAGTTGGATGGGGCACTATCGGATACGCGGTTTATAGAATGTTATAATAGGGTAGGGATTTTACTAGCAATTGAGCTTCATTTGTTAGATATTCCGAAGCCGATACGACAAATATATTCTGAAATCTGTTAACTAAAGCACGTTAGTAAGATATTGTAATAAGAAAATATGGATAATATTCCACACAGATTTGGAATTCGACTTACCCGTCGCTAGAATACAAAAGTTAGGAATAGTGTTCGCCGTATGCCTACGAATTTCCGTCTTATCTCCAACTTATCATAGGGGAATTTGTTCGGGCATTCCTAGGCCGAGTGAATTCCGCTAAAAGATTCTCTGCCTTAGTCAGCGTAGCCCTAGAGCATCTTGGTCGAAGGGTTCAAACCAGTCTGATTGGCATTTTCTCTATTATCCGCTAATTGATTTATGAGGTAGGGATTATATGGTTTCCGAAGGGGAAGCTTATTATGATAGTGCGGATCGTTAAGAGAAAAGAACGTGGTATTTCCGTGGCTACTGAAGTGACTCTAGATCAAAGGAGCATATGAGGGCTCTGGCGCTAGAGTGGATACGGTCTTACTACCTAGAGGAACTGCGAAGCGTCAGCTTTTAGCCTGCAATATGAATGGCCGGCTCCTTCTTACGCTGCTAACCTGTCAGGGTTAGCACTAAATGGCCACTTTAGTAGCTTTGTAAAGAAGTGCGGGTGAAATCGAATGACAGAGGGTATTGCGGATGGTTAGGATGACTCAGGTTAGGCATGTATTCAGAGCCAGCACCCTCTAAGGTAGTCTATAGATGGTAGTGCGGCCTAGGTATAGTAGAAGTTAATAGGAGGCTGTTAGTCTCTATATCTGAGCGGTGGGCCAGCCTGAAAGATTTTCTAGCATAGGGAACGACGGGGCATTGGCCCGCTTTTAATACTAATCAGTGGTAGCTTAAGTATTAATAAACTCCTAACCGAGCAATAGCTGCATAGCTCAGATACGACTGCAGCCGCGCCTATTCCTCGATACGAGGCATATCCTCAGACTGTATCTTAACTAGGTTTTCCTCGGCCGAGCCGCCCACTCGCTATCGGAAGTACTCGTTAATAAATGCCGAGGCGCTGCTCCCCCGACTACTCAATGCCATAGAAGCACTTGTTATTTGAGGAGGCCTATAGGCTTGCCCCTTTCAAGTTGTCTGCTCCACTTCACCAAGCTAGGCCTAGCCTTTACACTATGATTCAAGGTTAGGGTAGGAACTAGTTTTCATTCCCCGTTATTCTTAGTCTATCTTTTCCACGTTAATGTCAGCTCTTACATTTGTGTCGCGATTTTGCCTCTTTACAATAATAATAAATTTGATAAAATAGTGTAAAATAACTTTAAATTAAATAGGTTTAGTACTTTAGAATAGGGATAAATAGCTCATTGGGGCTTCTAGTAGGAATAATAAACTGGAATCTTCCTTGCCCGAAGGAAAAACAACTCTTTTTGCTCAGATCTAATTTTTGTTATATCTCGCCAACCAAGGGCCGTACGGCTCTCAAAATTTGTTCAAATTCTTTCTAACTTCCGGCTCTATCTTTTGATCCTATTTTTATGGGCATTGAAGGATGGTGGTCGCCGGTGGTGGAAGAAAACCAGATTCACCCCCTAAAACTGAGTTTTCAAGAGCGCCTAAACAACTACGCAACCATTTTAGTACTATAAACGAGCTCGCTTACGGTGCTAGAGAGGTGCTAAATGCTATAGAAAATGACGGAATAGGTAAGACTTATATTATTAATTTCATTAGATCCGTAGAATAGTATACACTTAACGCCCTAAAGGGGGATAAACCGTAGGTACAGATTATAGAGAAAGTGTAATAGGCACTTAACCGACTCGACTAGCGTATAGAAACCATCGAAAAGGCTATAGCGCTATTAACCTAGACTAGCAATTCGAACGACTCGGTAGCCTTCTAGGTAAGGCTTTAGAAATAGGGATAGGGGATAGGGGCTAGCCCCCCCTCTCTCCTATAAAGTAGTAGTAACGGATCATCCTCGGTTAGAGTTTCGCTAGCTAAGCTCCGAGAAGATCGAGAGATTATTATTAAAATTCGTGATAGCGATACGCGCGAAACCCTCCGTTAGCGTACACTAAGGGAGATCGTGGAGTAGGCCGAGAGGATATAGGAGTAAGCCGCCCGGAAGAAAGCTAGTGCTCCCCTTAGTAGCGGCTGCTACTTTATAGCGGCGAAGGTGCTCCCCTCTAGAGATATAAAAATGACGGTTAATAGCGCTTCTAGTGCGGAGCTGCTAAGAAAGCATACTAACGGCTAGCTAAAATCATTCGGCCCGGCGGTATATATACGGAAGCCGACGTAGGGAGTGGTAGCGTGTGGCGTTAATATAAAGACGATATAGCTTACACCGGAAACGATAGAGAGCGTAGCGAAGGACCTAGTACGATAGAATAGCCACTTATAGGGTGATTCCGCCGAGGGCCGGGACGTTGAAATCCTCTATCTTAGCTAGCTAATTAAGCTAAATAAGCGACGAGAGGGCTCTATTATTATTAAATTCACCGACCTAGTAGTAGCTAACTAAGCTATTATATAAGGTACGCTCTAGTATTATCAGATTCACTAGACGACCCGCTTCTATCGAGAAGGCCGTTCGAAGTTATACCTTAAGTGTTAGAAACTAGGACACGTACACTCGTAGTGTCTTAATAAACACTAGTGCGGCCACTATACGAGGGAGCACCCGACCTAGGAGTGCCCCTTAAAATATAGTGACACCGTCGAAATTAAGTGCGCTAATTATAGCGGGGCCTATAGGCCGATAAGTGATTCCTACGAGGTAAGGGTAGCGGCGAAGGAGTAGGCTAAGTTAGCGCTAGCTAATAGCCCCCTCTACTACCGTATACCGCTTCACTTTAGGAAAAGGGAGGCTAAGAAGAGTAGCACTACTACCTCCTAGTCCTAATAGGGACTCGATACTATAACACACGCACCGCTATAAACGATAACCCGATAACTAATAATAGCGTCGAGGAGGGTAGTGACGAGCCACCCCCTAGCCCCTACTTTAAGTGAAGTTAGGAGAATATACGCGAGGGTTAGAATAGAGGGACCCTAGGTTAGAAAGCTAAAGCCGTAGGGGCACGCTATAAGAACTAGATCGAGGACGTTAGAGGACGATAATCTACCTATTATATTAGAAGAGCATATAGAATCGGCGATCGTTACTAGCTAGTTAGCACGCTCGCTAAGATCGTAAAACCAAGCACCGATATAGTTTATAACTAACCCCGAAAGACAACTTCATATATCGTATAAGAAACGGAGGATAATAGAGCCGGCTAACGCTAAGGACGATATTATAGATAAGAACTAGGAGTGGGACTAACCTTTAAGTATTGTTATAAAGATAGTCAGGCGTTACTAGGTAGTGAAACCTAGAATTATTGAAGTGGAGGACGACGCTAAGGTAGAAGAGTTCTACGATATATTAGAGAACAGCGATACCGCGGAAATAGACACTAATAATATAACCACGTCCTAATAGGTTACTTCTAAGTAATTTAATATAACGTATATAACGCTTACCTAGTTATAGCGTCGTTCCTAAGGGATAAACATATCCTAAAGGCCGACGTAATAGCGATCTAAGAGCTATAGACGAATATATAAGAAGCGATAACCCACTACCCAAATAAAGCCACCCACTAGTTAGTCTTCCCGAAGACTAACGAGAGGGCGAGAGAGTGTATTTTTATATCGAAAAAGATTGACCTAGGGACGTGGTCGTGTAGTGATATCTCGAAGAGCTATTAGCTCCTTAAGATAAGGAGAAACCACGCTAACGGGTAGACAGATCTCTTTATCTATAACGTGTATAATAACGACGACGGAGAAATAGTTAGGAGACTCGGTAAAGAACTCGCTCGAAGGTAATATACGGATCATATTCTTATTAGGGATATAAATCTCCACCACCTAGCATAGGGAGGTATAAGAATAGACGAAGCGGTAGAGAGGCTGCTAGATATCACTAAGTAGCGGGGCCTAGAACTAACGACGGAGAGGGGGGTACCGACGTGGCGTAGGAATAAGTAGGAATCTATTATCGACCTCACTTTTATTAGCAATTCGCTAATAGAAAGGGTAGTGGAATATAAGATAGGGGATAACCACGGATCCGACCACTACCTAGTAGTGATAACGCTAGACATTATAACGCCACTATACGAGCTATAAAGGAGAAGAAACTAGAAAGCAACGGACGATAAGATACTAACTAAATTTATTAACCGACACCTTAGTACGGGGAGCCTTATAATAGCGGATAAAGTGGAAACTAAGTGCTAAGCGTTTATTAAGTCTATTAAGCAAGTAGTAGAAGCCTCGACTCCGTAGGCGATCCCCTTAGAATAGGCTAACCTAGGCTTTACGTAGGAGTGCTAGGAAGCGGTAAAAGAAGTCCGACGACTCCGCTAACGACACGAGAGGTCGGGAGACCTATACGATAAAGAGCTATATAAGGTAGTAAGAAACCGCAAAACAAGGCTAATTAAGGTAGTACTTAGTCTTAACCACCGGCGGAAGGTTTAGGAAGTCATCGAAGAGGGCCTAGCGGGTATATAGAGAATGAATAAATAGGCCCGAAATAGAAAGGGAGCGTACGATCGAGGTATCACACTATCGATTAAGACGCTAAGGGGTCTCGCGGAAATAGTCGAAGAGAAAGCGGCCGCGTTCTAAAAGGCGTTCTTTCCGATACTACCACTAGCCGATCTATCTAATATTAGTCTAGAGGAATACCTAGAGCCGATTAACTTCCTAGAAATCACCCACTAAGAAGTTATACGGGCCGTTAAAGCCTTACCGGCGAATAAGGCACCGGGGGAAGACGGCTTCCCGAACTCGCTATAGTATAAGCTAATTACGATCCTAGCGGTGATCGAGGCCGCCGCTCGAATATATAACGCCTATATCTAGCTTAGCACAAACCCCTCCCACTTCTAGAAATTGATTATAGTGGTTCTACGTAAAGGTAGGAAACGGGACTACTAAGTTATAAAGTTATACCGACTAGTGGCGCTCCTAAACACACTCGGTAAGTTTCTAGAAGCGATAGTGGCGAGACGAATTAGCTACGCGGTAGAGATAGAGGGACTGCTTCCGAACACCTACCTTAGGGGGAGGAAGGGAATCTCGGTGGACTATACTATCTAGCTACTTATTAGACGAATAAGGAGAGCGTAGGGAAACGATAAGATTATAAGCATACTAATGCTTGACGTGTCGGGGGCGTACGATAATATGTCACACGAGAGGCTGATCTATAATATATATAAAAGGAAGCTAGGGCTCCTAGTGCTATAGGTAAGAGCGTTTCTCTTATCGAGGAGTATAAGGATCCGTATACCGGAGGGAACCTCGGAAAGGATCCCGACACTAACTAGTATCCTATAGGGCTCGCCTCTATCCCCGATCCTTTACTTAATCTATAATACAGATCTAGTAGAAGGCTATAACGGGGTAAAGACTATTATATAGGTGGACGATATAGCGTATATAGCGATAGGGGACAGCGAGTAAGACACAATTTCAAAGCTCTACAGGGCGTGCTAGTACGTAGATGCGTGGGCGGCCCGATATACTTTAGTTTTCGACCCGAAAAAATACGCACTTACCCACTTCGTGAACCTATAATCGGGAGTGGAGGAGAAATATACCCCCTTAGTGCTACCTAGCACTATAGTGCTAGCTATAAAGATAGCGGAGAGGTATCTAGGGGTTTAGCTAGATCTAGGCCTTACCTTTAGACACTACCGGGAACAGATACTAGCGAAGGCGAGTATCAGCCTTTAGGCATTACGGGGTCTAACCGGATCCACGTAGGGAGCGTCACTCCTAGTAATATAGGCGATTTACTAAGCGGTGATAATTCTATAGATACTCTTCGGAGTAGCGGCCTAGCATTCACCGTTTACAATATTAAGAGAGAGAGCGTACGTTAGGCAATTCGCGAGCATATAATAGAAAGTAGCGTGCTTAATTAGTAGAGCCTTTAAGATAACGGCAAAGGATACGCTAGACGTCGAGCTACACTTACTACCTATATAGTACTAGCTAGACTAGATTGTTTAATCAACAGCGCTACGGATACGTATAGGACCCGGATACGCTATACCAAAGACAGTACTTAAGTAACGAAGTCACTAATAAAGACAAAAAGGGGGATAGATACCGATAGAGGCCTAGATATAGAAGAAGGGTGGATGCCTCTCGGTAATCCCGGATACCGTAGCTAGGGAATAGGAGAGCTAGAAAGCATTTATCTAGGCACTATAGACTAAGCCACTAAAGGTATATATTAAAGATAGAGAAGTAGTAAGAACGATATATAATAGGATCTAGTTCTAGCTAAAAGAGCCGCTACGGTTTTATACCGACGGGAGCGGCTACTAAAGGGGGATTAGAGTAGTAGTCTACCACGGAGCAGAGTTAAGACTATACTATATAGGGATAGACGAGACGGCGACTATATACGTAGCCGAGCTCCGTGCTATAGAGATAGCGCTAGAAATCATAAAAGAAATCTCTCTTAGTGATTAATAACGCTATCGACTAGCGAATAGAGCGGTTATCTTTATAGATAACTAGGTAGCACTACGTGCTATCTAAAACCTAAGGATACTATCCGGCTAGGTGTATCTTATAGGGTGCCTCCGCCTACTAGAATAGTGTAAGGGGATCTAGGTTAAGCTACGCTAGATCCTAGCACACGAAGGTATCCCTAGCAATAAATACGCCGATATACTTACTAAAGAAGTAGCTACCACCACTAATATCAACTATAACTATAACCGTTATATCCGGCTTACCGCTATAGTAAGAAAGGGTATTAAATAAGACGCGAAAATAGCGTAGGAGAGATCGTAGACGAAGATAGGGAGGATAGCGCGGAGGATAAGAAAGCTAATCGAGGCACTAAGTAAGTCGAACTTAGTGTACTAGAAAGGCCTATAGAAAGCGATATTGTTAGTGCTAATCTAACTCCGTATAGGAATTATCGGGCTAGCCGAATATCTAGCAAAGATTAATAGGAAGGACTTACCACGGTGTAGCTACGATATAGGGAACTAGAGTGTGCGACACGTGTTACTTAAGTGTCCACTATTAGAAGAGTAGCGGCATAAAATAATAGACGAATTATTCGAGGAAGGGGTGTTAATAACGCTCGGGGAAGAGGAAATACTATGGGAAGCGAAGGCGGCGCCGATCGTGGCGAAGTTTATAATCGTATCGGGACTCCTAGGATAGTTTTAGTTAGTGGACTCGGTCGCTATAGGTAAGGAGAAGGGGGATAGGGACGAGGATTATCGAGATCTAATAACAAAACTAATTTAAGAAACTATAAGTGCTAGAGAAATAGGAAGTATAATATAGTACCTTAGCGCTAGGTCCGCTAATATCACCTCACACTAACGTATATAACTAGAGATCGGCTATTACTAACGACGAGGACGACGAGGTATGGCGTCACGACCCGAACCTGTTCGTGTACGACCTGCCGGTATAATATATAATACATATAGAACTGGCGGTCCTAGTGATGTAGGAACTCGGTGAATCGGGGAGCTAGGGGAAGCGAAGCGAGAAGAAGTGGAGGGAGGAAGCGAAAGGTGCATTGTAGAGAGAAGAGAACACTCTGCGCCGCGGGGAATGCGGGAATCATCTACGGATGAATTGACTTTCTTCACGTTTAATTTCTTTTGTCTTGTTTGCAATGCCGGCCGGTTTGTGGCCTTACAATTCAGGTTGCAGGACCTCGAGGAATCGAGTCCTGTCTATAGGGGGGATGCATACTGGGGATGCACCACCATTTGTCGTCAGGAGCGGGCTCTGAGACGCTATCCCCGCATAGCAGCATGCATGTAATAGCGAGCTACATCGGGTTAATGAATTCATCATCATCATCATCATCAACTTCCTTGCCCGAAGACAACAAAACAATATAGGGAAAAAAGAGTGTAGACTCGCTAATAAGGTATAATAAAAGCAATATAACTCAACGTCCGAAGCAAGTAGTAACAAAACAAAAAAAAGAATGACGATACCCCTCAACATTGCGTTAATAGCCTTCAACATTGTAGCGCGCAAACCGATTAATCACCTCGTCTGCGAACGTGAAATTTCCCCGGATAGCGGCACTAGGTGTAGGATAAAAGAAGTCTATTCCAGGTCTAGTGTTAGCTCGTCGCCGATACCTCTTATAATTATCCTCTGAATCGATAAGATAGCTAAAGTCTCCTAATGCTTCTGTATGAAGGCCACTTGCTTTGATGCCCTAGATGATAGCTGTTAGAGAATAATAGTTACTAACACGATAGAGCTCCTATAGTTCTCTGCCAGATGATATATCAATAGGGCATAGCGTCAGAACTACCTTGGCTAAATGATCAATTTTCGGAGAAATATCAACCTTAGCAACTATACACTCTTTAACTACAATACTAAGGTCGTTCTATCGTGTGTTAAGTACCCGCCGAGCTTGATCGTCTTTTATATAGAGGGCACCCTTAACATACTAGGAAAAGAGGGCTTAATCCTTCCTCGACAAAGCGTTAGCAAATTCGGACATATCAATCTATTAAACTTGTCTAAAGAATCACGTATCGGTATTGAATAGCCCCCAACTAGCTTTAGGGGACCTATAGAGCTTATAGAACCGTTTCTCTAAGATCTCTAGTTGTTAAATATATTCCGAGCGGTATCGGGGGTCTGGAGCAGTCGCTGTAGTGGCTCGATGATCCACTAGAGACGTTCGTCTAGCTCCGGCTTCCCATTCTCTAAGTTTTTATCAATTAATAGCGCGTGTGGCCTTTTTTAGAGCATAACATATTGCAAAGCCTTCTCAATCGTAGCGCACAAAAATGGATCTATATCTATTTCCTTCAAACTCTGCACGTCGTTAGGTGAATTGTATGAAAAGATGCTAAGAGACTTATCGACTTACTTGTTTTAATTCAACCAAAAGTTCGAGATGCTAGAGGTTTCGGATAAACGTGCTATAAAATTTTAGCTCGATAAAGTCGTATTGCCGAAGGAAACCCTCAATCGCTTACGAGGGTCTATAGACCTATCGAACAAACGCTGTGAAAGGAATATGCGAGAATTTATAAGAACTTTGTTTTGCGAGCTTAGCAGCTATAACGTCATAGTGTTCAGCAAGTGACTAAGACAAGCTCCAATCCTAGTACAGCGAGGATCCAGCAATTTCCTCGTGAGAAGAAAACGGTTCAAGTCCGTTCACCTTAGCGTCGTTGTAAAGACCGAAGTGACAGAGCCGGCGGATCGATTCTTAGTCCATCGTTCTGACTTCAAGCTGTCGCCAACATTTTGACTCGGCTGCTGACTCGGCTGCCAAGCGCTTTTGATCTTAACGCACATATTCGACCGAGAAATCTGCAACTTGTGTGGTTGCCATACTCGAAAACGAAGAGATTAATACTAAAAGCAAATGGCGGTTAACAACATACAGTCAATAACAACAAGGTGAAGGAGACAAGCTGCCAGGGAAAAAGCATACTCTTCTCACAATTGCTAGGCTCAGCGTTGGCGTACATCTGTACATATAGTAGATCTACTTTAAGCAAGAATTGGGACTCGATTGTTATATACTAATAATGCGCAGCCAATTTGTTACGCGGCAAGAAAGGAAGCATCGCTTGCATCAATCCTTGCACGTGCATCACGTACAAAGTACTAGGTTCATGATCGGGTGGATCCACTAAAAGGCCAATCCTTTGGCGGATGAATCCCAGTTAAGCCATACGGAGCATCTCTGGAGGTCTTATAATTAACGCTGGGAGTCCGTGTCCTATAAATACCGGTCTAGAATCATAGGTACATGTATTTGTTTTCCATACCGGTCATGATCGGCACCCCTTGTTTTGTGAAATATCTTTTCAATAGAGGAGGATGTCACAATGCCTTGTAGGGCGGCCCAGGTCATCCAATAGACTCGCTCTGCACCGCCGTCGGACCAATAGTATACCAGATACATCTCCCTCATACGCTTTGGCTCACCTACATGCGGGACGGGTGTAGGTGAATGCTTAGTCACGATTAAATCACTAGCTTCCTTGGGACCTCTAATACAATTACAATACCTGGTACTGTATTTATATGAGAGTCAATCTTAGTATCAAGATTGCTTGTGGAATATTGATATTCCGAGTTTACACCTAATAATAGCTTAGCGTCTTTTCGCAGTGGGGCCGGAGAGTTACTCCAAGAGTGAAGGCGGTTGCACCAATTTCGGGACGTACTGTAATTTCTTACTTTCGCTCACACGGCGAAACTTCCACTGCTAACTTACAGTATTCCGCGGCTTTGTTTCATTGTCGCAGACTGACGTCATCCTAGAATATGTCGGAGCGGATATTTTTCGGTCGGGTCTACTGCGACCGCAATTAAGTCGCGGCGGTCTGGCCCTGCAAGCCTCAAAGCTAACCCAACTGGCCATGGAAATAACCTGCCGCATCAATTTAGTGACCACAATATCCTAGTAAATTCCCTCAAAGCTTTGCGGGGGCAGTTTCGGGTACGCGCTGTTTTGGTGTGTTTATGAGTTTAGTAAATGGCTTGGATTTCTAGAAAATGGTGGAATTTAGTGCGTTCAGGCAGTATAAAAAGCCCACTGCAGCCCATGTAGAATCTATTTGACTAAAAGGGCTTCTGCTTTATAAAAGCTTTCGGCTCCCTGTACCTTACCATAGAGTCGTATGCAAACTATATGTTCATAACGCCTCCGAACAAAGAGCAAGCCAAGCCCTTTAAATGGCTTCTACAACCTCTTCGCAATCTTATCAGTCCTCCAAGAAGAAAATTAATGCGCCAGAAACAATGCCGTCGAAAAACAAAACTGATGAAAAAGGTATACGAATATAGTAAGATGTGCGATGTAGACGTTTGTATTCGCCTACGAGAAACAGATCAAGTATATATCCTATCCTCGGATGCTTCGGGCTTTTGGGCATTTCTCAATTCCCAACTGGTAAGTAATTGATAGCCAATCCCGTAGAATGGCAACTAACTTTCCAGTGTTCTCACTACCCAGCTCCGAAATTGATTACGGACCAAGACATGGAGAAGACTAAGGATGGTACTAACCATGGTTTGACACAGGACAAGCTTGACCCTACGGATGATGATGTGTTGGAGTAACTAGGTAAAACTAGATTTCCGTTCCACTATATATGACGCTATGGTGAAAGATCTAACACGAACCGAGTAGGTGTAGCACCTGCGAGACCGTTTCTGGGACCAACTTGCTGCCTCAGGCACTAGTCCACTCCAAAATCATATTAACAAAACTATGGCCTTTCTTAGGAAGAAAATGTTCCCGCGAAATAGGTAATCTGACGATCAAGCCTATCGTAGGGTGCTCGGAAAGCTATGGCCTTTCTCAAGAAACAAGCGTTCCCGCGATGTAGATGATCTAACGAACAGGTGTGTCGTGGGATGCTTACGATATACCGCAAGTCGGATGTGCTGTGGGAGCTTTCCTGGTCCAGCCTCGTCAGTGTTTCGGACCCTCAACTTCCATCGGAAGCCCTCGGCCGTGGTCAAGGGCGATTCCCTCCTGAATGCGATATTGTGCAAGTCCCACATCCTCTTCGATATTGCGAGTCTTTGATTTTGTTGCTTTGTCGAGATTATCGTATCAGACCTGCAAATTACTGGATGGCGATGCGGTCTTATATTCTGGAATATGTGGATGTGGATGAAACGGATGTTTTTGACGAGAACAGTCTTGGAGAGCATTCTATCATGCGCTTAAACGGGGGGAATGGTCGCGGATGCATTGTCTTCTGGACGAGCTTCGCAAGGATCTGATCTCGGAGCAACGTCTTCCAGCGAGGCAGAAGCGACAATCATCTAAAACAAGTGAACAAGGTTAAATTTCAACAACTTTGGCAGTGTCAAAGCCTTCAGCCTGAGAAAATAATGACCCCTTTGGTTAGAAGCCACTCTCGTCCCCGCCTCTACATCTCGGAAATCACAATTAAAATGTATATGACCAAAGAACTTCGAACTTCTCATCAGAAAAATGATTTAGAATTGGAAAGAGAACGAACATCCTCAGAGGGATTTTGAACCGAAGGAAGAATTTCCCTGGAAAATCCGCTTGCGTGGACAACATACGATTATGCGTAGCCAGAAAGGTGAAGCCCGGCCAGTTGGATGCAATCTAATGAACCAAAGGAGAACGAATCCACCAGTGAATGTAAAAATTGTGGACAGGTACTTCGTACTTGGTGTTTTGTGCCTTGCCGCCTTTTCCCCACTGGGTGACTCTGATCACATTTTATTGAACGCTAATGCAAGTATTAACCTTTAGAGAAGGAGTCCACTCAAAGACCCGGCGTATTATACCCGTGGACACGTGTAGCTGAGCTCAAACTTTAGGTGCATATATAAGCTCGGTCCGCTCGCCTTTCCCTCTGCTTCTACTCTTCCATATTATACCCACTATTCCCGTTATACACGAACAAATCAACTTTCCAACAATTGACATCATGGACTTCCTCGACGATCCAGACCTATCACCAATCTCTCTGGCATCCTCGACTGGAAGCTCAATTACCCTCCCCTGGGCCAAGTCAGAAACCGGCCAGCTGATCGCCACACTGGGAACAGGTTGCCACTCAGCCAAACTCCAGAGCGATAGTGCTGTGGCGCCCTTCGAGACGCAGAACGCCCTATCTGCCAGCACATACAGAGAGTGTATTCGCTTTCGCAATGAGCCTGGGACCAAGTCATCCTTCCACAAAGCCATTACATTAAGTCAGGGAAGTCAATCAGAGCACATGAGCGGGTCGGCGGAAGTTTCGGCGGGCTGCAAGTTTGCCAAAATTAGTGGGAGCGGGACCTACAATAAAAGTGTCACGGAGAACCAGGATGTGCGTTTATTTCCTCATGCTTGTCGCTGGGGACTGCGATGTTAACGCTCCACAGGACTTGAAGGCGTCTGTTCAGGCCTCCATTCGGACGGGCGTGATTTATTTCGATCAACCTCGGCTTTCTTTAGATGCTATTGCCGATTTACGCCGATCGAGGAGATATCGGAACTCCTTTTCCCGGAAGTACGGGGATTATTACGTGGCGAGTCTGCGCCTGGGCGCTGATGCGGGAATTCTTGCCTCGGTTTCTACCAAGGATTGCTCTGAGTCAGAGAGTTTGGAGGTCAAGGCTAAATTGAAAGTCTTGTGGTGGAGTGTCGAGAAGACTTACCATGAGACATCGGAATCTCACGAGGCTTGGTCTGCGTTCGATATTACTGCGTTCGAAACACTGACCGGGTCCAATGTTCAGAATACAGCCTCGGAGTCGCCTCATAAGGTGGCTCTAGAATACATACAGAGAGTGGACAATTTGGAGGAAAGAGTCAGGGACAAAATGAGAGAATTGGGTTTACAAGAAGACAAAGTTCTGAAACCTGCGGATGTCCAGAAGGTTTGCGAATCTGGACTGGTTTCTGAGATTACTTTATTGCCCAATACGCAGATTAGAGACTATAAGGCGACTTTGATTGAACGCGAATGAGAGGTCAATCTTGTTGCTTGCATACAAATTTTGAACTTGCGCAAAGTTTATGAAAACGATCAGTCAACTATGAAGGTTCATCCCATTATCTCACTTTCTTGTGAGACCTGGAGATTCTTTGGTACTCCCTCGTCCTTTTCTAGGCTCCAGAAGTGGAAGTCTCTCCGGAATTGTCGACGGCGAGATCTATATCGGGTTCATCGTCAGGTTCGTCGATAGACACCGCGCGCTATAATGGTCAGAGTTCGATCCAATCTATAGTGAGAATGACTTACTGGCAAGTAGAGCTGGAAGATCAAAGGGCATTGACAAGGTATTTGACGGTCTTCACTGGCCCGTAGAGGCTCCTTGGTGATAAGATCGACCTATAAAACTCAGACGTGCTCTCTGGGTAGGATTATAGCTTTGTATCATACCTCTTGCACGATGAGATTCATCTGACGGCGAACATAGTGTCGTGCCCTCTCCAGGCTGCCGAGAGTTGCCTTGATCGGTTTATAAAATTCCGAAGGCGTCTGGTCAGACAGATTACTCCAGTTCTGTTGATTTTGATTACCGACGTAATTTGAGCCATGCGGGACTATGAACCCTTCCTTGTTTGCTAATAAAAATGTCAGCACATGCACGTATACCCAGGGAGTTCACGAAGGGGACTTGCGATCGAAAGTGCTCCTTTTGAGCTTTTTGACACCATTGACAACGTCAACTTCCACAAGACGAATATTCTTGTAGATATTTTTGAAATCAAGAAATGCGTCTTGCAGTAAAGACGTATAGATCCCTGCATTATCATAGCTGAGAGGCAGATGCTTGGCACTAGTACCGTCGCTTTTCTTTTCCGCTTTGACTTTGGCATAATAACTTTTCAAGGACGTGTACTTGGTCAAGACAGCATGGGTCCGGACTGGATTCTTTGCCACCAAGCTTGGGAAGCGCAGTGCAGCCTTTCTCATGTTTTCCAAGTTCCAATCCTCGTCCGCTGCTCACATTTAGGATGTGATGCCATAGAAGGGGGAGGATAACATACGCTGCTTGAGCCCCTGGCCACCACCCGAGTATGTGACAGACACAGTAACTTCATTTTCCTGGAAAATGTCTATCCTCTGCTTCTTGACCCGCGCATTGCCACGGGCTTCCAGACCCTTTCCTTCCTTACCATCAGCAGTTTTCTCTACTTCGTCAGGTTCCTTCTCCTCTGGTTCTTCTGGGGTCGACGGGTCGCTTTCTTCTGGTTTCTCGGCAGTGGCACCTCCATCCTCTTCTGCACCATCGCCATTTTCATCCACTTCTCCGCCATTTTCGACTTCCTCTTTGGCCTGTGTTTTGGAACCCGCCCTTTCACTTTTGATTGAAGACTTTGGTTTGGATGGTTGCTTAGATTTGGATTTTGCCTTTGGTTTCGCTGCTGGTTTGGCTTTGGAATCTGTCTTGGGCTTTCCCGGTTCACTTCCAAATTTGGGGGTCGTCAAGGCCACTGCAGCACTGCAAAGTAGTTAGATATGTGAGCCCAATCTCCTGGATTCAACATACTTGGCAGCAATACTCTCTTTCTGATTCTTGTCTTTCACTTTGATGGAGATGACCGCCACAAACTCGCCACCTTCCTGGAAGCCTTTCACGGAGATAAGCACACAATCGATCTCGATGTGGGTGGAATTTTGAGGTACCTGAAATAAAACTATCACCGTAAATTTCAGTGAAGTCAAGCGAGTTGCCCAAGTTTTCAATGGGAGTAAATTCGGTCAGCCCCTGGTCCACAATGGTCTCATTGATGACCTTGACACTGAGCAGGAAGTTGATGTCGGCATCCTTGATCTTGTTGGAACTAATGAATGTTCCCTTGCCGGTTCCGTCGATGAGATCGCTATACTTGATGGTGAGAGCACCACTGATCTAGATCAATGGACTTGTGAGCACCAATCCATCGCACTTTTCATTTCACATACATTTAAGGTGTCGGTGATATCCGACATCTTATCGATCATGCTGGTTTTGAACACCACTGACTGGGAGTGGGCCTCTGGAGGATCTTTATCACCAGTCATGCCCGTTGCTACCTTCGTGACGGCATTATCAACACACATCTGCTGCGTGTATGTGTTGAAGCCTTGTCTTCATTAACATCATCTCTCACTGCATAGCAACTGAAAAAGCCCTACCTGAGCCAAGCCTCATGCCACTATGGTAAGGAGCGAGAAGTGGTGCCATGGTGTCACAGTGATGGTTTCAAAGCAATTTGCTGGTTGAGAACTTTCTACAATCTAAATTCAACGAGGGAATATCAAGCCAAATAACCATTAGAATTCTCTCACATATTCGTGTACGTAATATGTATACACGTGTACAATGTTAACCAAGATCGACCATGGCGCATGAACTACTGTACTTCGCCTAACAATAGTCATTGCGAATCAAAGTTTCATCCCGTACCAATGCCAATTTAGAACGCCTTCGGGTCAAATCACAGTGACATCCTACGGGTGACCCACATCCCATCACATCCCATCCCCGCTCGCATCCTCAGCTGAAGTGGATACGTAGCTGCAAAATGTGTAGCTGATAAATGAAGATCACTGCCCAAACAACAAGAGCATACATTATTGGCAAGGCAAATTGCCGATCGGTCTTTTTGGAGTGAGAACAAAACATTAAGATTGCCTTTGCGCGAACTCCATGCCCTGTGGCCTAGCTTTGATCAATACCGAAGAAAGGATTCCTCCCGTGAAGAGAGATATACTTCACGATGTCACATACTAGTTCTTTGATTGTATGATACTTACACTAATGATGATGACTTCAATTGAACTGGTCTAACTTGCTTCAGTTGCATGCTCAGCCTCTATTACTTCCGTGGGTGTTGTATGTCATGTCATAGCTCAATGATGCCTTTACCGCCTGAAAAATGTCTCCGTTCCAGAACCGATGTATTGCGGTGTGATAGTTGCCTTGGGATCCGATCGCGTCCACATCTCCACTCACTCCTCAGCTGAATGCGAGTGGGTATATACGCAGAGCTGAAAGCTCACTGTTCAATATCAGGATTTAGCCGATGTGTTCATCAAACTTTAAGAAAAACCAGGTAATGCGGCCTGCAAGATCAGCAAACAGGACAGCAATGCCTGCTCGACCTATGCGCCAGACGCAAATCCATAGGCAAATATAGACGTCACAGAGATAGATATCCTACGTGGACACTGCAAGAGCTCGAGTCGTCACATAATTTCTGTGGAGCCAAAGCTGAAGGATCGGCCATGATCGGTTGACCCCGCTAGGGGGGCGAAGGTGGAGAATTGACATGGACCAAGTCTGTCTCGCACGTGAATAGCGACTTGAGCAGTTTCGTTACTTTTATGCCAATATTATCACCGTGTCTTCTATCTTTCTCTGTAGCTCACTCATTGGTGCATACAATATCTCATCCTCACCCTCCATCAATTACCTTTCGCAATGAGTGTACAGACGGCGCCGTACAATGATTCCATGCGCATCGGCTCTGGGTAGGCTACCATTGTCCTCCGTAGACACAGTAACACAGTATATTAACAGTCTAGATTCAACTCCTATACTCAGCAGCTGTGCATCGACAATGCGGTTGTCAAAGATGACAAGGCTTCGGCAACCGACAAGGACTTGAAGCCCAAGCTGCATAATGGAAAGACGGGCGATAGTGTCAGCCAGCAGGTCACATTCACATCCAAATTCGTTGAAAACTCCAGTGATGTTACAGAAGCTATGAACGTCAGCGGTGAGTTCTCTATTAGTGCCGCATCCAGCATGAAAGTCTTACTAATGCCACAAAAGGTCACCTGGAGATCAAGTGGAATGGCATCGGGGTCAAAGGCTCTGGCTGTATGTATCATTTGATACCCAGCTCTCGGAATGACAGCTGATGATGGATCTAGCCTATCTCGACTCTTCTGCCGTCAAAGAGAGCGACATTAGCTACTTTGTACAGGTCAAAGTGGTCAATCAGCAACTGATCCCCGACGACCTCAGCAGATTCAACGCGCTCAGCAATGTGTCTGCCGCCGATCGAAACCGGTTCACCAATATCTACGGAGACTGCTTTGTCTCCGGATTCTTGGAGGGCGGGGAGTTCAATGCTTTGTTGACCGTGAAAGTGGCTGACAAGAGTAAGGTCAAAGAGATCAAGGGCGCTCTGAGTCTCAGTCTAGAGAAAGGGGGTTTTGGTATCTCGGGTGAAGCCGCAGGAGGATATGATGCCGCAGAGATCTTGAAACATTCGGAGACATCCATCAGGTAGGGATATCATTGTACTGCAGTCTTATGCGCGCTAATTCCGGTCTACACAGTGTCTCGTGGGCGGGCGGTGGTGCCCTCCATGATGTGAAAGCTGAAAACAAGAAATCGGGCAACAATGGGTGGGCGACCCAGACACCGACCGACGGCGGCGATGCTGTTGTTCCCGATAAAATACTCGGTGACAAAGTAACGGAGAACAAGAACCCTGAGAACGAAGGGTGGACTATTAAGAGCATGGCCAAAGCCGCATTCTCATTTGCCGATCGAGTTCGCACTTGTCCACAACGAACTCAGTAAGCTCGAACTTGATGAATCCATCCGGCAGAATACTAACTTTGCAGTGCCATCCTTACTAAGTATTCTGCTCTGAGGTCATACCAAGTTCTGACAAACAAGGGATCTCCCTTGGACTATGAGAATTCCGGCGTCTACACAAACGCCTTGCTAGAGAGCTACATGGAATACAAAGCTATCGCGAAGGACATCCAGAAAAGTAAGAATAAGGATCCTTGCCGTTGTTTTTAAATAAATCTGACTGTCACAGTGGCCCAAGGAGTTTCAGACGGAGTGAAAACCCTGGTGGAACTACCTGCTGCCGAGGAAGCAACAAAAGAAATCAAAAGCCTCAAAGAGGATTATGTGGCCCTTACAAATGCAGGAAGAGCGGGTGACCCCAAAGCTGTTAAGGTGACTACGGAAGACTTTGCACACATACCAGCAGAAGCGTATAAGCCGAACCTCTTCAGCCTCGAAAAGGCTCGCCTTCATTGTCGACTTCAGATGGTCCGCATCGTCAAAGAGGTGTGTGCAAATGGGATCAACCTTTTAGGTTCGAATCCTTCCTCGATTTATCATCGCTGACTCTGTTCATTACTCAGGTTGATGCTGTAGCAGAAGATCCGCACGTTGCCGTGGACCCGTACCGCGTCGGACAATTCCTGAACCCTCTGATCTTTCGACAGCTTCTACCAGTACGTTAGCAATATATTTTAAATCCTTGACCAAGCTGAGCAATAAAATAACAGGGTATAGAGCTCCGTCCATCAGAACAAGAAGTGAAGAATATGCGAGAGCAGATCGCCGATTTCAAGAGCCGGATTGACACGGAAAGCAAAGTCTCGGGAGAAAAGCTTGCAGCTATGGAAACGAAGTGCAATGCAATTCAAGAAACGCTCAATGCGGCCCCGCTAACAAGCGAAGAAACAGCCGCCATGTTGGAACGGCTCAACAATGTTAAGCAAGATCTTGAAGAAGGCTCGATCACAAGAGATAAAGTGAAAAGTTTGCAAGAGCAGCTCAATGAATTCAAGAAGAGTTCTCCAACAACAGTCGAATTGCAAGAGCTACGAAAGAAGTGTGATACTCTGGAGCAGGAAAGTAAAGCGCTCCAAAGCTCACCGTGAGTCAATCTGGCGATAGTAATGGAAGGTGAATTGCACGACAACTACTGATGGTTCAATAGTTGCAAGCATTTCCATATGATTATGGGTGACAAATTCCTATGTCTAATGGACGATGGCCGTAAAGTTGATCTGTGAGGAACCCTATGCTCTTCGCATAAGCGAGCTTATACTGATAAAGCAAAGCACACCTTCACCTACCGCAGCTACTGTGTGGGAGTTGAGTCATTTGAGGGAAAAAGGCGAACTCAGTATCAAAAACTCAAAAACAGGACTTTTCCTTACTCACGGTGAGAATCTCTGCCCCGTCCTTCCCTAGGTAAGAGGATCGCATGAGCTAACATAACTCAACAAAAGACGGCCCTTCAACTGGGATTTTTTGCTCTCAGACTCCAGGCGATGTCAAGTATTGGCAATTAGAGACCAAAAACGAAACGGGCGTATTTCGGTGAGCAGATCCAATCCTCCCTCTCAGTACATTCGCTAACCACAATTACATACACAGGCTCTGGTCTAGGTGGGGATACGCCAGAAAGAGCGTAACAGGTCTTGACCGAGATGGTAAACTTTGTGTTACCGAGCCGGTCCAATCCGACTGGAAGATTATCACAGCGACAACGATGACGTACAGATGAGCTCCCTTCTATCCCATGGGGGTTGGCCCAGTCTACTAGACTAGGGGTAACCCACGGTCGAGCCGTACACCCTAACCACCATAGTAAATGCGATTTTTCAGGTGACTACATCCCAACAACGAGAACATGGTATTACTTGATTTTCAGTAGGATAATGTTTAATAGTGTCAAGAGTAGTATATACAGTCATGTTTCATTAGTATTTAGACCCCAGTACATCGCAGGGTGTAGGACCCACTTATTTTCTGCCGATATGAAACTTCACATTCAAAACCCCAAACTATATACTAACTAGTAACTAGTATGCCGTCCTTCATACTTGATCACCTCTACTCTACGGTGTGGTGTAGTCTCTGCTAAATTGATAAAGCAATGCACTATTAGGTTCTCAAAGTTGAAAATGTTAGAGAGAAACGGGGTAATAGCCTCTGTAATCTGTATACTACTACGCGTAGCGCCCGCTGTGCTGGGTTTATAGTAGTAGGAATAGGTAGGCGGTGTAAAAAGAGCGGTCAGTGGTGGAAGTACTAGGGTTTAAATATTAATGAAACGCCACTGTATTAACTAATATACAGAGTAATTAGTTACTTACTTGCATTACAAGAAATTAGTTTTCCGCACGACCCAGTAAAACCCAGACCCAACCCAGTCTGGGTTGGGTTTTGGGTCGAACCCTTCGACCTATTAATGGGTCTGGGTCGGACTGGGTAACCTAGTACTAGGTCTGGGGCCCCAAACTGGGTTACAAATAGTGTAAACACACTTTTATAAAAAATACACTATGTTTTAACTTTGTAATTATAGTATTAACCTTTATAATATTAGTATCTATTGATTAATATATATATATTTATTAGTAATTTATATCTATATGAATTTAGAATTATAAAAATCCTAGTTTTGAAGTTGAAAATTAATTATATAGTATATAAAGAAAGTGGTATACCTTTCTATAGGATATATATATATATCTTTATAATAATAAGAAAACCTACCCGCTTTTTAAATTCTATTCTAATAATTAAGTAGGTAAATATAGATTTCTATATATAACTTACTATAATATCCTTAATCTACAGCTACCTTTATAATAAAATATCGGACTAGGAAAACTATAATATTATCTATAAATATTATATAAGAAGACCTTTAATATATATCTATTTCCTAAAATTTTAAAAGGCCCACTATCGATTAAAGGGGTTAGTTCTATTAAGACTAAATATATTTTTTTTTAGGCGAAAGAATATATTAGTAAACTATATTAATATTTTATAATAGGCTATAAGGGGGAAAGTAAGCGAGAGTTATACTAGTATAGATATCTAAGGATATCCGTAGTACAGATGTAGATATTAACTAATATCTAATATCCGCAATTTACGGATATAAGGATCGATCTGATATCTATTAGAGCGGATATGCCGTAGTCTAATTCATAGACGCGTTTTGGGTAGGGTGGCCAGCTCGGTAGTGAATTACGTTAACGTGTTCCTCAAGCGAGCTGCGCATACAAGCGAGCTGCGTAGCCCAAAACACATAGTAAAAGCGATAAATTACAACATGATATTACAACAACGGTTACTTGTATGAGCTTTCCTTGTAGCCTAATGCTTTTTATATGATATCTAGCCACTTATTAGAGTTTAGGGGAATTTAATAAATTAGTGACCGAGATATATATTTTCTAGAGTTCAGGGATGTATTTTCCGATACCATAACAATGCAAGTTCTCGATTTATTCAAAATTGATATATGGTACTAAAAATGCTTATCAATTACTATCGGCAAGTAATGAAATTAAATAAAAGCGTTGGTTGTTGAAATATAGCATCGCGTTTACTATGTGTCTTGGGCTGCGCAGCTCGCTTGTGGAATACGTTAACTCGTTAACTAGTTAGCTAGTACATTAGCTCGTTTACTCTTGCAGATAGACAGTCAATACTTCTTCACACACACTCTCTCTCCGCGTCTCCGTGGTCAGATCAAGTCATCAAGACGACAGTCTACATGTGGCATAGGACCTACAGGTGATAGAAATTCTAGGATGCAACATTGAAGCAACCATACATGCCTATGCTCCACGTTGAGGCTATACCCGAATGCAATTTTCTATTTCCATCTATTTCCACCTAGAGTGGAACAAACTTCCATTGGGACTTTTAGTTCACGTGTGCCTTTGTTGCCTTAAGGATCCGCTGGGTCACATTTTCTTTCTGAATGTTTGTCATTGGGGCCCCCATTGCCTATATAAACGTCGTCAATATTCAACTTCTTCTTACTTCTCAGTACGATCATCCTTTAGCCAGACCACTATCAAATATCAGTTTACCATAACGTTTGGGATACTGTATATATACTATATTAGTACACCTAGCTTTGCAAATACAGAGATGATGAAAACGTTGGCTCAAGCCTCAAATCCCGAACCCGCAAAGGCCAATCCCCTGAACGTTCTTCCATTTCAAATCGGCGAATCATATCGAGGTTTGTGAAAGTGCGCTTCGTCGAAGCAATTTCAAGGTTCCTTAAGATCCTCCACATTATTCTTTTCTTTCTTGTTTAACACTCTCATACTTGCAGGCATTCCACACCCAGCATCTACGATGTACGACCTTTCAGCAGAGAACGTCTATCGTGAGACAGTAAGCTAAGAGTGGTCATTCCATAGCTCCCGACTCAAAATTCAAAGCTATCAAAAGTGAGATTAACGTCCTTCCAACCTGATCATAAACAAGACGTTAACTACGAAAGGGTGGCCGATAACTGACTGATTCTAGCCTTGAGCAACGAGCAGCTAGAGCTGCAGAGACCCAGCTGCACCTAGGTCGGATCTGGCGCAACAATGCGCGTAGGGCGATAATCTGAGAGGCGCGGATGATCACACCCCGGGCCATCAATATCCAAATCTAATACGTGGCAAATGGGCAGCCTCCTCGGGCCCAGGTGCTGTCGGGCCTCCGCCAATGGCTCGAGGCTCTGATCCGTAATATGCAGATCCTACGGGCCGAAGAGGAGGCTGCCCGTGAGGTCGAAGCCGAGATCTGGAGGAATATCAGACAAACAAAGTACATCATTAAGCCGCGACCAACACCGATAATGGACATTGAAGCAATCATTTCTCTGCGTCCCATGTTCCTCAAGTGGCTTGTTGTCTGAGCCGGGCGGATGAGCCCTGTCGAACAAACCACACAGTCAGCAACCTTTCAATACTGAATGTGAAAGTTTAAAAGACGCAGCCTGAGTTTGATGCTGAGTTCTATGAGGTTGGATCAAGGGCAATTCGACAAGCTAGATGCGGTGCTCCTGGGTCTCTTTATACCAATATTGAAGTGTCAGATCTTGCACCTGGAGATCTTCTCGTGACTTCTATACTTTGCTATTATATATATTCCCTTATATATATACTGCTATTTGGTCCTGACTGGAGACGGGGAAGTGGATTGGGATTGCCAGCATGCAGCGCTGAATGTTAAACGAGTACCAAGCAACCTGCTAAAAGACCCAAGGCCGCACGCCAGGTACACCGAGACTTGGTCAGGTTCTAAGAGCAAATTCCAGAAGAGGTGCAAACGATGGGAGATCTAAGTCTGTTATTCTGGTGTTGATACTAGCAAGGAAGGCCTAAAGCTATGACGACAAAAAGAAATTCGCTGGTGGCCAAGCTATAAACTTCTAATCTTCTCTTCAAACTGAAGCAGAAATCTGGACAAAGCCACCTCAACCATGTTCTAATAAATCGTCTGATTTATACTGGGCTCTATAAATAGTAACGCCGAGCCTACCTACGAGGGGGGGAAAGTGATGACTCTGTTTATAAGATCAAGGAATTGTCCATTTTCATCTTTTATTAATAAAAATTCAAACGTAGATACTTCTCTACTCTGAACTAAAGCCGAGTGAATTTCCGTTCAATTTTTCCATTGCTATCATTGTGTTTCATACATTCCTATCAGATACCTCGGAGACTGGGCGATGCCGGGGATCTGCAGACGTGGGTGGATGGCGGCAACCCACCAATCAAGTTCTGAAAACGCCGCAGGTGGGGCTCACAATCGAACAAATTAATATCATGAACAAGTCGAATCGGATACAGCACCTTTCGGGTCCTCGTTCCATCATGTTCCGGCCAAGCTGAAGGAGAATTTCACCAAAGGCCGAGGAGGATTATAAAGCTCGGAATGGGGACCCTATCTACCGCCAAGGAGTATTGGTTGTGTCTTATACCACAATGACCCACCCAACAATCACACCTCCGTCTGTCGAGCAACATTCATCTGGCTTCGGCATTGGAGTCGCCTCCCCACGGTTATCCTGGCGATTTTTGACCACATCCGACAATAACGTGAAAGGATGGAAACAAACTGCATACGAAATTCAGATATCTTGGCCCTCAAGACCGATCGAGACCCACCAAGTGACAGGAGATGCCTCCGTTCTTGTCCCGTGGCCAAGCGAACCGCTGAAATCACGCGAGAGTGCCCAGGTACGTGTTCGATCATATGGGACATCCGACGGACAGGCCCAGAGTGGGCCGACGAACTGGTCCCCGTGGACTACTGTTGAGTGCGGTTTGCTCGCCCGCGATGATTGGGTCGCTGTCCCTATCGCCAGCCCGATACGTCAGCCACAGGACACGCCCTTACGTCCAGTGAGATTTCGAAAGCGATTTCACCTCGGCGATAGGGCAATTGACCGAGCACGTCTATACATCACCAGCCTAGGCGTATATCGAGCCTTCATCAATGGCCACCAAGTAGGAGATCAATGCATGGCCCCGGGCTGGACTAGTTACCGGCACCGCCTGAATTACCAAGTGTATAATGTTGTACCGCTCCTGAACTTGAATGGCCCCAATGTCATCGCAGTAGAGGTCGGTGAAGGGTGGTATGCAACGCGCCTTGGGTTTCTTGGCGGGCGCAGACAGCTTTATGGAGATCGTCTTGCCTTGCTTGCCCAGTTGGAGGTGCGACCGCAGAATTATGCCCCCGATATATCTGTGATAACCGACTCGACATGGGCCTGTTGCCCAAGTGCCATCATAAAGAGTGAAATCTATGACGGCGAAATTTATGATGCGCGCGAGGAAGACCTCAGTTGGAACTCGCCCGCTGCAGACACGAATAGATTGACCTCCTGGATTCCGGCTCAGGTGTTGCCCTTCACGACTGCCACTCTGGTTGCTCCAGATGCGCCACCGGTTCGCGTTACCGAAGAACGAAAGCCAGTGAAGATCCTGCAAACACCATCGGGAAAGACGGTGATTGACTTCGGTCAAAACCTGGTCGGTCGAGTGCGTATCCGCTCCATGGACAAACCGTTAGGTAGCGAGGTTACTTTGACCCACGCAGAGGCCCTGGAATATGGAGAAATTGGAACTCGGCCGTTGCGACATGCGAAATGTACAGATAAAATTATCTCTGCTGGGATTGAACTGCAAGACTGGTCATCCCAATACACCTTCCACGGATTTCGATATGTTCAGGTCGATGGCTGGACCGATCAAGATCCCCCATTACTGACCAACATGACCGCGCTTGTATTGCACACGGATATGGCTCGCACTGGCTGGTTCACATGTTCTCACCCCATGGTGAATCAGCTCCATGAGAATGCCTGGTGGAGTATGCGTGGCAATTTTCTCTCTATACCGACTGATTGTCCTCAGCGAGACGAACGCCTTGGATGGACAGGTGATATTCAGATCTTCTGTCAGTCTGCCAACTTCCTTTACAACACTGCTGGGATGTTAGGAGATTGGCTCAAGGATGTGGCGGCAGAGCAGCTCCTAGAGTGATGGCTGCGTCCCTCCATTTGTTGTCCCGAATGTCATTAGTGAGAAGTTGTGGCCTCACCTTCCACAAGCTATTTGGGATGACATGGTCGTCTTGACACCCTGGGATCTTTACCGTTCCTATGGGGACATTGGTATCCTTCGTCGACAATATCCGAGTATGCTGGCATGGATCGATCGTGGCATTCAAAGGGGCCCGGATGGTCTGTGGGATCCTGAGCTTTGGCAGTTGGGAGATTGGCTGGATCCCACCGCTCCCCCAATTGAGCCAGGTGATGCTCGCACGAACGGAACGCTGGTGGCAGATGCCTATCTTGTACATGTGACTAGTACAATGGCCCAAATCAGCAACGCTCTTGGGGAGACAGCAGATGCCGCGCGGTTCCAATCAGACGCCTGTCAATTCAAGTCTACATTCGAATCCAAGTATATTGCACAGTCAGGCTTAGTAGTCGGTGATACGCAGACGGCTCTCAGCCTTGCTATTGTATTTGATCTACATTCCACCCCCGAAAAAGCTGCGACCGCTGCTGCGCGCTTGGTTCATTTGGTCAGATTAGCCAAATTCCGAGTCGCCACTGGTTTCGCTGGCACTCCGCTTATCACCCACGCGCTTACAAAATCGGGTCATCACCAAGTAGCCTACCGCATGTTGCTAGAGAGGGGGTGCCCGTCATGGATGTATCCTATCACCATGGGAGCAACCACCATGTGGGAGAGATGGGATAGCATGCTTCCGGATGGGTCCATCAATCCAGGGGAGATGACCAGCTTCAATCACTACGCGCTTGGCTCGATCATCAACTGGCTACACTCCAGTGTTGGGGGGGTCACACCAATTTCACCTGGGTGGAAGGAAATCCGAGTTGAGCCAATCCCCGGCGGTACAATTGACTCTGCCGAGGTTGCCTATGAAACGCCTTATGGACGATTGGAATGCCGATGGAGGATTTACCCCGAGGATAATCAATTCAGGTTGGAACTGTTGGTACCTCCGAACTCCTCTGCATTGGTTATATTACCAAGTGAGCAGCACAGGCAGACACGCCGTGAACTTGATACAAATCGGGACGGGACATGGATTGGATCCGGAAGTTATCACTTTTCATGTCAATGCGACGCAAGTAGCTATTGCTATGGGTGGCCTCCAAAACCGATCATTCCCATTATGCGGAGTCCTGAGCCTGAGAGCATTGCTTGAGTAAATATATATGTCGTATGGGGCACTTCCGATTTCAAGACTTCAACCTAAATCAAAAACTACAGCAAATTCAGGATTAGTTTACACAATGTACTATATGACTTGGTTCCCCGGTTCCACATCCCTAACTGGAAACCGGCTATTCGATACTCCGTATGTGACTCAGTAGGTCCACAACCCCCACAAACGTTGGTTTTTGTTAACTCGGTCAAGTTCCGCAGATTGTGTGAGCAATCGCGCCGAGAGACTGTACGCTGAACTCAGTGAGTGAAAGTAGAGTGACTGGCGGAGTACACTTGCTGTGGCTGGAAGACTGAGTTTGTGGTCTCTTTGGATGGTTGAATAGTTACAGGTTTTTGACTTTCTTGAAATTGGACTGTGATTGGTGGACGAAAACAAGATTTAAGTTACCTACTCCGTACCTATCCCCATGCAATTTCTATAACCACAGTGCCGGCATATATCATTCACTTTCAGGTAGTAGGGTGACAAGACATGAAATTTCCTAAGTTAGTCTTTAATGTGTTCTGGTTCCCTCCCCAAGAGCATGTGACTGCCGAGTTGGCGTCCCAAGAGCACACCGAACGCCGATACTTCCCTAGCGCGCACTAGCGTCCGGAATCCAATTTAGCTATAAGGTTACCCCACACCGGCGGCGTTTCCAGGTTCTGATTGGTACGTCGCCGCTGAACTGACTCCACTTGGCTCAGACCATTTCTCATCCACCCTCCTGCCCCATGGGACCCTCTCATCTTGTTGAGAATTATGTGTGGGAATTATTTGCGGGGTTTCTCGGTATAAACCACACCGAGTATTGCATCATTCTTGCTAACGGGATATCCGATGGTTTCGGCCAGTCGTCGCATCTTGAGACATGTAGGCGCCCGATGGTTTTGACATTTTCATATTGACCTTCGAAATCGTGTTCACTGGCCTCCACTCCCCGAACCCAAAACCCGCAATGCAAATTTCTCGCTGTGGCATTCATGGTTTCCATGAAGAGCTCGGAATCGACACTGATGAGATCCGCTTCTACTGGGCAATTGAGAGCGAACACAAAGATGCGACTCAAGTCTTCTATCGCATTGTAGTGACAACCGATGCCGCAGAACTCGAATCAGCCAGACCAAATATTTCCAAACTGGTCTGGGATTCCGAATGTGTTGAGAGCAATGAACAAAGAAACATCCTCTGCAAGCCTGCCACCGGCTTCCAGTCTACTACCAGCCATTTCTGGAGAATCACAGTGTGGGATCAAACCAACAATGCGCACCATAGCGCGACGAACCACTTCTTCACAGCGTATCCACGGTCCCATCTTCTACCGCCATACAGTATGAACCAAACATACATGCCTCACACCAGTCTGATTTTCAAGTCTTGGTTCGAAGACGAGGCAAATCGCTGGAAAGCGGTTTGGATCGGCGATGGAGGGGACAAGCCCATTTACCTCAGGAAGTCTTTTGAGTTGGCCCGAAAGCCTGTTCGCGCTATCTTGTTCGCGTCGGGACTCGGTCACTTCAATATGTCGGTCAATGGCCAGCCGGCTTCTGACCATCGGCTTGATCCAGGCTGGACCAATTACCACCGCCGCGTCCAGTTTACCTCGTACGATGTGACGGGCCATCTTCATTCTGGACGCAACGCCCTGGGTGTTCATTTGGGCAATGGCTTCTACGCTGGAGACAAAGGTGGCGATGATCGCTTCTTCTGGCCCATGTACGAAGATAATACATACGTCCGGTACGGGAATGAGCTTTGCTTCTTTGGTGAATTGCATCTGTTCTATGAGGGGGACGAGCACACTGTTCTCATCTCTGATGGCTCCTGGAAAGTGAGAAAGAGCGCTACCACACTGGCAAACATCTATGCCTCCGAGAACCATGATCGACGTCTCTATCCTTCAGGCTGGGACTCTGCTAGTTTTGACGACACCGAATGGGCCCCAGTGAAGCCTCTTACTGGCCCTAGAGGCAATATTTATTACCAGACCCAGCCTCCGGTTGTGTTGCATGAAACCTTCCAGCCAATAAAAATCCATAGCCCCAGGAAGGGGGTTGTCTGTTATGACTTGGGACAGAATGCATCGACCATGGTTAAAATCGCTGTCGAGGGCGCGGCGGGCTCGGAGATTATTGTTCGATACTCTGAGACTGTCAGAGAAGATGGCACTGTTTTGATGCCTGATCCCTTGTTTAAGGAGTTCGAGACGGGTGTCTTTTCGAGAATCATCCTGTCCGGTACTGGCCAGCCGGAGATATGGGAGCCAGACTTTAGCTTCACAAGTGCCAGATACATTCAAGTAGAGGGTGTAACTTTGGATGCAGGTAGTGGGTTGCCTCTCATTCATTCTGCTGCTGGTCGCCATATTTCGTCCGCGGCTAGGAAGCTTGGACATATGGCAACCGACAAACCTGATGTCAACTCTTTGCTGAGCGCCTTGTATTGGTCGTTCAGCAGCAACCTATTCAGCTATCACACAGATTGCCCACAGATCGAGAAGTTTGGTTGGCTCGAAGTCACCCATCTACTGGCTCCAGCTACACAATACATTCGCGACATGGAGAGCTTGTACACCAAAATTCTGGATGACATCTTGGATAGCCAGGAGCCCAGTGGTCTTGTGCCAACAATGGCACCGGAAATACGCTATATGTGTGGTCCTCTCCATGACACCATCACCTGGGGCTGCGCACTGTGTCTTCTTCCGGATATCCTACGGCAATACTATGGCTCCACACACGTCATCCCCAAGGTGTATCCCGCTGCAGTTCGATATATGGAATACATGAAGACCAAAGAGCGCAAGGGTGGACTGATCGAGCACGGACTCGGCGACTGGGGTCGAGGTATCGCCTTCGGCAACAACCAAGCAAACATCGAGACAGCGGTGTATTACCGCTGCCTGCAATGCGTTGAGATGATGGCGCGCGAGCTGGGCAAGTTCGAAGAAGCGGAGAAATTCAAACAGTGGTCTGCTCGGATCTACGACGTCTACAATCGCCACCTCCTGGTAACTGATGACCAGTCGCGCCCCTATGTTTACTATACTTCTCTCGATAACTACCCAGAAAGGGACTGCGACGCAATCGCCCAAGCGATGGCTTTGCAATTTGGTCTCGTACCCGCCAAGTTCCACAGCGAGGTCATGGCAGCTTTCCTGGACGACGTAACCGATGGCAAGATCCGCGCTGGTGAAATCGGACTACGCTTCCTCTTCAACACGCTCGCTGATGCGAATCGGCCGGACCTTGTTTTGCAGATGGTGAGACAAGAGGAGCATCCATCATACATGCGTTTCCTGCGCCGTGGAGAGACTACGCTTCTGGAGTTCTGGCAGGATGAATGTCGTAGCAAGTGTCACGACATGCTGGGCACAATCTATGAATGGTTCTATGCTGCTGTCCTTGGGCTGAAGCCTGTTTCGGAGGCATACCGGACCTTTGAGATTAATCCTCCTTACGAGTCTGAATTCGACCGTGTTAAGGGATCTGTCGATTCTCCCTATGGGTTGATTTCCATTGAGTTCATGCGTACCAACAAGACTTCGGTGAAACTGGACCTTCAGGTGCCGTTCGGGACTACTGCTATAGTCAAATTTCCGGCCGATATGAGGCAGGCTGAAGTTGGCTGTGCAAAGGAAGAAATCAAGTCTGTTCACGGGAGAGAATTGGAGCTTAGCCATGGATTTTACACTGTATTCATTCAGCTATAGGCAATAGAATTATAGAATCTTACTTCTAGAGATAAATCGAGCTGTCTTCTAATTTCAAAATTTTCGCTTCCTCAAAGTCAAAGACCCGAATCCCCGCGCCTACCAACCCCCTTCCTGTCAGGCTACCCTCTATACTTCTTCCCCACCAAAGGGCTAACACCCAGATTCCAAACTCACCAGCAACTAACATTACTGATTTACAACTTGGTCATGACCTAATTTAGTTAGCGTGATCCGATTCCTCGGGCAAGATCAGACCGAAGGTCCGTGCTCTTCTGTTTAATTTTACCTTTCCCGTATGGCGAAACCGGAAAACCCGTACACGCCACGCATGCTCTACCCCGACTCCTGACTCCTGGAGAGTAACGGACGCCAAGAAAAGAGAACTAGATCCTTTGTAGACTAGCTCCGTTATTGTGTCGCCATCCCGATCGTCTTTGATGTCTATATAATATGCCTCGGGTATCCCCACGGGGTATATCCCCAGATTCTGTCTGAAGTGTGCCATACTTCGCTGAACATTTCAAAACCAGGTCGCTCATCACCACAGAAAAGATGGCTAAATTCAAGACGTTGTTGACGGCTACGTTCCTGGCCACTGGGGGTAAGCATTGCACATCAGTATGGTTCCACAGAAAGGAGCCACATACTAACACACTCTATCAGGTTTTCTTTTCGGTTATGACAGCGGTATCATCACATCTACTATTGGCCAACCCGAATTCATCAAATACTTCTCTGATCCTAGCGATACCGTAACCGGTGGTATTGTCTCTGCATTCCAAGGCGGTGCCATCCTAGGCACAATCATCAACATCTTCACCGGTGACCGTCTGGGCAGAAAGTGGTCTGTATTTACTGGCGCTGCTGTATCGTGCTTTGGGTGTGCGTTGCAGGCTGGTGCGATCAATCTGGCGATGCTTATCGCTGGCCGCTTTATTGCCGGTGTTGCGGTTGGCATGCTTACTTCTGTTATCCCTATGTATGCCAGTGAGATTGCGGAGGCTTCTTCGCGTGGTATGATGTCCGGTCTTCTGCAGTGGATGTTAAGTTGGGGATATCTTGTCGCCCAGTGGCTGGGGTACGGATGTTCTTTCAATGCGACTTCCTTCCAGTGTGAGTGCATTATTCTACCCTTGGGATCGAGTGTTAGTCGGTTTTAAGGGACATTCTTGGTTGGGTCGATACTGATTTTTCTTTCCTAGGGCGCTTTCCTCTTGCTTTCCAGTGCGTGCCCGGCTTGGCCCTAGTTAGCGGAATTTTATTCTTGAACGAGTCCCCTCGTTGGCTGATGGAGAAAGATCGCCACGAAGAAGCCCTCGCTTCACTCCAAAGCCTGCATGGTGACGGTACACCAGAGACAGCGCAGTACATCGAGCTGGAGTTCCAAGAAATCCGCGAAACCATTCAGGCTGAGCGTATGCAGACAAAGGTCTCTTTGACCACAATCCTACGCAAGCCCTCTTGGCGGCGCCGTCTCATCCTCGGCTGTGGCGTGCAAGCCTTCGGTGTCTTGTCCGGAATCAACGTCATCAACTACTACGGAACTCGTATATACGCAACGTTAGGATTTGACACACAAATGTCTCTGATGATCATCGGAATCTCTGGTGCCCTTTCCATTGTCTACTGCACTGGAGGTCTATGGGCACTGGAGCGCGTGGGCCGTATCAAGCCTCTCATCTTCTCTGCTGTGGGGATGGCTGGTGCACTAGTCTGCAATGCTGCCATGTCCCAGCACTGGGATGAGGGAAATCAGAACCAACTCCGGGCTATGGTGGCTATGAACTTTGTGTTCTCTTTCTTCTACACCTTCATTGGCATCATTTCTTGGGTCTATCCTGCCGAGATCTTCCCCGTCGATATCCGTAACCAGGGTAATTCGATCACCACCTTCACTAACTGGACTATCAACCTTGTCCTCGCCCAGATCTCGCCGAGTGCCTTGTCCAGAATTGGCTTCCGTTACTTCTATGTCTTCTTTGTCTTCAACGTGATTGCTATGTTGTCATACATCTTCTTCTTCCCTGAGACACAAGGCACGACACTGGAGCAAATGGATTCCTTGTTTGGTGATGAGGCTCCCCTAGGTGTTGAGGATGAGAAAAAGACAACTGATGTAGTCATGGTGGAGGATACGAGCAAGTGATGAACAGAATTGTTTAATATAGGGCATGATTCCTTAGCATACCGCCTGAGTCGGAACTCAGATTCATGGATGATTCTTAGACAAAGCATACCCTAACTCAAGATATATATCCACAACCTGTTGGTTCACTTCAATTATTACCTGCTAGTAATAATACTATCTTACGATGATATAGATTTTTCCTTAAATGTGTAGTTGTTCAGTGTATTCCAACCTTTTATTTATAGATATTGGCCGTTTGTGTCGTTGGTCAGTTTCGTTAGGGTTCCCGAATCGTCCATCCATGGATCAGCCCTGGAGGTGGATCAGGATCTTAGTCAGCAGAATCGTGCACCCCCGGGCCGACCTCGGGAGCCCACCTGGGCATTTGAAACTGCCCTTTTGTTGGTCCTGACCGCCTAGCTCCCACCTTTCGCAGTATGACACCGGGTGAGAGCTGAGTTCGTCGCTGATGTGTACGTGGACTCTCTTTTGTCTCTGACATCATGGTTCGAGGCCATCCAAAGAGAGCAAGAGCTGGAGCTTGTGTCAACTGCCGGTAGGTTCTGGCTCATCTATGATTGACGTGATGTTAAATATAAAGTTTCAGCATGCGCAAAAAACGGTGCAATCCAGTAGGTGATGGGCATGGTTGCGAACTATGCCGGTCTCTCTCCATTCAATGTGGGCTTGATGATCCTTACTCTGTCTCCAGCCCATCGACCGGTCTCCACGGGAGGACAATGCAAACGAGTCGGGAGACCTTCCATGATTTGGTTCTACTATACTTTCGCTTCATACACAATGTCATTCATACCATGATTCACGAAGCAAGCTTCATGCACCAGTTCAAAGAGGGCACAGCATCTATGATTCATGTTTATGCCATGTGTGCACTCGCTGCTCGGTTTTCAGACGACTCTGTTTTCCATGGAATCACCCGTGGGTCGCGGGGAAGCATTTACATATCCGAAGCTGTGCGTCTCGTTCAACAGTCAATCATTACTCCAAGTCTGGAGTCAATGCAAGGCCTTATCCTGATTGGCTACTACTATGGCGGGGAAGGTGATGGGAAAGCAAAGCACATCTACACTGGCCTGGCTAGGTTACACGCAGAAACCTTGTCTCTCTGGGAGATACCCAAGGATGGAAGCCTCCTCTCCCAAGAGGAACACCGTCGCACATGGCTTTCCGTGAACATTGCCAGTGATTGGTCGGCAATAGATATATCAGTCGAACCAATATCATTGAATCACGGCCTGGAAGTCGATCTTCTCAAGTTCGATGATATTGCTTTCCAGAGTCTCGATCCAGACTTAGTCCAAGGAACATATAGTTCACCTCCGTCTCCGTACAACATGTGGGCTTATATGGCAAGGACACTTGGCATTTTTAACAAGACTAGCGTGCTCCTGCGACGGATGAGCCAAGGTTCGATTTCTTTCGATGATTATTTCCAGGAGGCAGTGGTACTGGAAGGCCGTCTTGATGAATGGGAGAAAAGTCTGCCCCCGAATCTAAGGTACACCACGGAGAACATCATGTCCTCTGTCAACCAACGGCTTGGTCGGACTTTCCTGGCAATGCATATTGGGTACCACCACTTTCGTCAAATTCTCTTTTTCCCCTTCCTCGACGCACGCAGGGATCATGACAATATCAAGCTTACCAAAAACGCCTCGCAGTGCAAACGAAGTGCGAATATAGTATCCGACATCTTACGGCATAGCACAGATATCGAAAATTGCGATTTGAACTGTTTCATCTACGGGCATATCGCCGTGATCAGCTCATGTGTTCACCTTCATACTCTACTCTTCAGTGACAACACTGAAGCACTTTCCGTGGCACGACAATGGCTACTCTTAAACTTCAAGTACTTGATGGGCATCAAATCATATTGGCCCGTGGTGGAGCACTCTGTAAGTCCTCTACCTCGGCCATGCGAACACGACTGACCACGTTAATAGGTGGCACGTCTGCGAAAATTCCACAATTGCTGTCAGGATTCCGTCTCAGACCCATTCGTGCTGGACAATTGGATGGCCCGCTTTGTGACCGAGCACACTTCCTACCCCTCCGAGCGTCAAAATTCCGCGGCAAAGCCGAGTAATCCAGGTCTAGAGAGTACAACAGTGCGCAGTATATGTGCAGATGTTCATGGACCTCACCATACCCGCAATGCGGAGACTGGCTCTGAGGTGGATGACCTATCCCATCTGTTACATGACCAACAAGTGACCAGCGAGGCTCTTGTCAATCATGCACTTGACTGGCTTCTTGAATAAAGTTATGTGGAAAACAACACAAAATGAGCCCTACCCCCGTTCCATAAGTGAATAGTGAATAACTAGTGGTATAACCTCAGTCAAACCTGGCATTAGAATACCCTTTTGCTAAAGTCTTTGACTCGAAGGACCCGTCGTGCCGTGAGGACACCGAGACAACCAAGGGGGAAGAGATCACGGGATTGTGGGATTATCACGAAGAATCTACCCATTTCCTAACGACGAATTAGAAGACTGAGCAAGTCCAACAAATTCGCCTCTGCAATTTTATCCTCATCTCAGTTCGCGATTATAATGATTGCCCCATTTATGTCTCTTCGTCTTCTCTACCTACGCCCTAGTGTAGAATCATTCCACCGGCTTTGACATTGTCTGTTGTCATAAGTGACTCTGCATCATCTAAGACGTCAGCGGAGTTAGATTGCATTTTCAATTGTTTTCTTTGTCCAGCTTTGTGTCTCGCTGCCAAGCATACCTCGGCCACTTGGAAGCAGAAATGGAATGGCTTGTGAGCGAGATGCTACAAATCTGCGCCGAAGAGCAAGTGGATCGCGCTATGACACGAGCTCTCTAGAGTCACACTGGTCAAGTCTGAAGTGAAATGGAGATATGTGCGGAAGTGGATTGGTTGCCTTACCATGGCGATAAATGCAGGAGCGAGAGTACAGTAACCAGGAGAGTTGTTGTATCGGTAGAATTGTGGAGAGCAGGAGAATTAGTGTTCCTTTCGTTTTCGCCCCGTGAGACAAGACTAGTTTCTTTGTGACGACACTTGATGAATGCTTTCATTGCATGTTTGAACCTTTGTTACCGGGTCGTTAACCTGCTCCATATATAAACCTTGTCTCCTCTCTCGCTCATGAAGATTATCCTCCATCAGCTCTCCATCTAATATCTCATCTATATATCTCCCCTAGTATATATAGGTGGTTGAAAGTATCGAGATTAGTAGTGTCCTTATTATTGCTACTATACGAGAATCACGCCTTCCTCGTGAAAATGTGCTTTCTCCCATAGAAACTACTATCTAAACTCCTCTCTGTTGATCCTCTCTCGCGTCTTCCTTCTTTTTCTTCCCACCATTCGCATTTTCAACTTCTTCAAAGCCTACAAGGTATGATCCATTCAACGATGACCTAAAGCTACAATAAAACGGAAGCTAACGAAGGCTGGTTACTTTCCAGGTGGACTTGAAATATCTCCAAGCCAAAATTTCCAAATTTTATCAACTATCTACCGCGGAATAGCAGTGAGACACACGCCTTCCCCTTGATACCGTGTTCTCGCGTTTTACGCTCAAATGTGATGACCAAAAAGTGGGGGACAATAGGCTCATTGCAGCCCCAAATAATGAGCAGCCAGAGGTACGGTTCTGAATCAGCAGAGTCACGAGACGGGACTGACCGCCGAGTTTTCCCTGAGACGGCAGGCCTAACGCACGCTGGACAAGTCACAATTCTCGCGCACCCGAAATGCTCACTCACGGTACACCTCTAAGAATGGGAAGAACGAATCGAAGTGCTAGTATGTCTCCATGGTCTTGACAGTATCGTGGGGCTAACGGTGTAGTTATCATTACGGCATGATAGTCGCGTCTTCCCCGCGGAGACGTGCTTTCTCTCGTAGCAATGACTATTTAGACTGTTCTCCTTCCCACCTTTCTCATTTCGGATCATCATACCAAATATCTAATGTACGGTCCACTCATCGATAAGCTCGGGCTACGACAAGATATAAGCTAACCAAGTCTGCTTAGATCACAACCTCAACGCAATTCCCAAATCTCAATTTCCTAACACTATGACATTACCGAAAGCCACAACGGGAGTGAGATCCACCATCTATACTCCGTTCCCCCTTCTTATGCGCCCAACTAACAAGCGAAAAGTGGCGGACAGCAGACTGATCCCGACCCCCACTGAGGACTAGCTCGAGCTGCTCACCTGGGCACCGGACTCCGAATTCGCCGGGATGGCTGGGATCGAACTCACCGTTGTGTCTCCCAAGATGCGGCAAGGGTGATACGTGCAGCCTAAGATATTATCCCCACTCAACCAGGCTTTCCACGAATTGAAGAAAAAAAAATTAGTTTAGAAAAAGTCGTAAGTGAAATGATAGATATTTCCAGTTCATGCTTGCATGTTTCCTGTAGGGCCCGCAACCTCATATAGATACTGTTAAGCTTCACTGCTCTTACTTCTCGTTCAGATTATCCTTCCCAAATCATCTATCTGATATCACTTTCCTATCAATTCTAGCTTACTCTGTATGTGTCCTGCTACGATATATAGGTGCTTTCCAAGGTTTGGAAATATTAGTATCCTAACAATGTCGTTATAACTACGTGATAGTGTCTCCTTCCCCGAGGGAACGTATTTTCTGCAAGCAATTCTCCTTAACATCCTCAGCAATGGACGTTATCTCTGTCTCCTTCCTTCGTCCTTGTTTCGCACTTTGGCCTTCCTCACCCAGATCCCTAAGGTACGATCCCTCCAAAACATAAACGACACAAGAGCAGCTAACAAAGGCTGTTTGATTTTCAGACAAAATATTTCTGCCTCTACAACATTTTTAACGCGACAAAAAAAGTGAGATGAGCCATTCCCCCTTGGAATTCCATTCCTGTAGACGTCTTAGACTAAAAGCTGACACTATACAGGTCTCGAGCCTAAACTAACTCTTATCGATTAGTGGTAAGCGTCTTGGGATGCTCACAAGACTTCATATTCGTGGAATTACATCAGCATCGACCAGCATGGGATGGAGGACCGCATGCAAATCTCACCACATGGGATGATCTGTCTGTGGCTTGGTGAGGGTCGTGATGGGTATATCGGCGAAATAATCCCAGAACAACAGTGCTGAATCATCTGCCAACTGAAAAGGTCGCCCCGAATAATTGGCACAAGAGGAGGAAGCACAAGGCGCAAAGATCTGCAAATGGCAAGTGGCATTCTACGGAGCGCAGGGCCACATTGACAAGTATTGCTATCCCCTTTTAGACCGACTCAATCGTCACACTGGTTAGCCACCAACAAACACAATTCTAACAAGAAGAATGCTAACCCGAGGGGTTGTAGGACCCTGAGAAATTCCCAGACATAGCCATACTTGCAGCCACCCCAGCTTTGGCACAAGAAACATCCACCTTGCGTCCAAGCACCTATTCCGAGACCACACTGGACAGCGGCCTGACTATCTACGGCGACCGTGTCCAATACACTAGCTGATCAAAGTCATAATTCGTTAGAAACCCAACTGACAGATGGGTGATGATCCCAATGGTACACGAGCGGGAGAAACGAGTGAAACGAAGAGAGTCTGAAGAGTGCATGGCCGTGTTTAACGCAACTTGGAGCGACGTCTCCCCGGTCCGAAGCATTGCAATCGACTCCAAAAGTTGGATTACGACACAACGATCCAAGCGATGACCTGAGGCATACAAAACACACCAGTATCCAACGAATAAAAAGAACAGAGATTTCACACAAATATTTTTAAATAGTAATTGCTACGAGGGAAGGTGCATTTTCCAGGAAGGAGCCACTGTCATCTCGAGAAGGAGGAGCTAAGGGTGTATAGTAAGCCCAACCCAAACTTGCGTAGTAGGAGTACCCGTGTCCACGGATCGTTCCAGGCATTCAAAGCTATATAGGCACCTGGGCGTACTAGTATGGTACGTATAGAGTAATCTGTACAGTAACCCGTACTTTATATGGAATAGAGAGGCAGGGAAGGATAATCTCAGCCAAAAGTAAGAACAACATGAAATTTAACCAGATGTGGCTTTAATTCTTGTTTGCCACTTATCAATATGGTCACAAACATTTGAAGTCACCTGAGGAGTAGCAATGACCAGCTAACAATGCTTGCACCGATTGTAAAATGTCCCTCCTCGCGATCACACACTGGTTAGTATATTACTGAGAAAACCTTCCCTACTACGGGCGCCACACAAGCTACCATCGGCCGGGTATACCCACGTCATATCAGTGTACATATTACTCTGGAGGACATGGAACACCAATCTGGATGTAGATCTGCTTATAGAAGATGGGAAACACACCCAGATCAGATCATCGCAAAAAAGGCACGGGCTCAATCACAATATGAGGATGCCTAGGGTGGGTTGTATTCAGCACGAGAGTTTATGGTAACATGTTGAGCCTTAGGTGCCGACAAGGCTACTTTTTGATTGACCTTTATCTTCTATCGGTAGGACTGTTCCTTGCTTGGAACCCATTACGCTTTAGTTTATCGGCTGCTATGTGAAACCTGCTATTCCATGTTGTAAGCTTTATAGTACATACCTCTACAGCGTCCTGGAGTCATCATTGAAATTTCACTTTCTCCTGACTTGTCGTAGAGAGAAGCGTCCAGTGGCTCCTTCCCAACTCGGCAGTCGCACGTTGTCTTGTAGAAATTACTATTTAAGCTCCCGGGGGCTATTGATCTCTTCTTTCTTCTTCCTCTTCCTCTTTCCCTTCCTCTTCACGTCCATTCTCACATTCCCCATTGCTTTATCAAAACTACAAGGTATAATCCATTCAGGGGCAAGCGGTATCTAGAAGGCAAAGGCTAACGAAGAGTACCTAGGTGACAACTGAGGAAATTATAACAGAAGTGAGACGCAACCCCTCCCCTTGATACTCCGGCCCCAACGATATCTGAGCCTAGAGCTAATACGAAGGAAGTGGCTAGTCACCAGCCAATCACTACCCTCAGTGAGGAGCAGCTAGAGCTGCTCACGGAGATCCGAGTCCGTTGTGATGAGCGGGCATACGCCCGTGCCCAGATCATGGAAGAGGGATGGTCTATTATGCACACAGTCGGTATGGTGATCTCACTCACCTACCGTAATGGATTCCCCTGGCCTAAGTTTCTATGGGCCCTGGAGCAGCGCATGGTGATGTTGGTGAACGAAATGGTCGCCCTAGGCGCATCCGATAAGTACGACCAAGATATGGCCCGTATGCTCTGGGAGCAGTGGTAATGGTTCTTTTGGGCTCCGACTACCCTTCCGTCATCCATTCTGCACCCAAGACCGTGATGGCGGACCAGGGTCAAGATACTGGTCTCTTGCAGCGAGAAGGTTAGCGGCATCTTTAGGGGAGGAACAATAGCACTCCTTATTGTATATATAGGGAATAAACGTTTATTACGGGAATCATTCTAACTACTATGGGAGCTTGAATCCTTTTTACTCCGACTTGTTCACTTTCTTTGGTACTTTATTCCTATTCTCAAGTGACGATGCACTTTGCTGTACATAGCTAGCCATCTAAACTTCACCCATCTGTGTTTCCTATCCGAAAATGTCACTTCTACATTGGTATGGACACATTCCAAGGTTGGGATATGAGAACCCGTGGCTGCCTATACAAACCCAAGTCCGCAGCGCGCCATGAGTATGGGGTCGCACCATGATCTTTGCAGAGGCAAGTTGCATCCTGGATAATGTCTGAATTTTACAGTTTGTGACCAGCTCTAGTGAATGCTCTGCGTGGAACATTCTATGAGTACCACTTTCGTTGTAGCTGGGGTTGCTTCTCCTTTGGGTTCCGTGCAGCTGCAAGGAATACTTCTATTCTATGTTGGAATGTTCCTTCTAACTTCCTCAGTGACCTATATAGTCAGTGATCGTTGAATCTCACCTGGACAATTCAATCTCACTTTTTGTTGAGATAGGCTTTCCCTTGCTCTTTCCTCAACGTGGCGGGCCTGGCTCGCGAAACCGCGCTTTCTCGTAGCAATTACTATTTAAAATGATCCCTGAGAATTTTCTCTTCTCTTTCTCCTCCTTCTCTCATTTCCAATCCCACAACTAATTTCACTTAACCTCCAAAGTATGATCCATCCAACGATTAGCGAGATCTACCATGAAGCAAAAGCTAACAGAGACTAGTTAGACACGTACAAACTAAAGTGAGATACGCTCCGTTCTCTCTTACCTACGATTAAAAATGAAGCTAACAAAGGGAAGTGGCGAATACCCACAATATCCCCACAGTCGGCGAGTGGGAGCTAGACCTCCTAACTCGTCTCCGAGTCCAGCGGGAGAAACGGGAACACGCCCGAACACAAATACTCTTAAAAGCCGATCTCCTAATCAACGTGGCCCAAGGAGTCATAGCCACGGCTCACCCACAGCACGTCGTCGCTCACAATTTGCTGTGGGCACTACAGGAGCGTATGGAGATTTTGCGGATGGAATGGGTTGGACTGGAGCGGAGCATCTGGGCACGCTGTCGCTGATTGTCTCCTTTCAGAACGCATAAATGAAACCACTGTCTGGGAGACAAAATCCTCCGAGTTCACATTTGTTTGATCGTACCCTCTGTTTCGCCTTCTCTCATACGTTGTTCCTGCTCTTAGGTGAAGTTAGACCTTGGCCTGCCGATCTAAAATAATCTCTAGAGATTCGCTCTTCTTTTTCTTCTCCTTCTCACTCTCTCATTTCCAATTTCCCTCCCAGTTTCTACTCAGGTATAAGCCATCCAATGATTAGCGAGCTCTACCATGAAACAAAAGCTAACAGAGACTAGGTAGATCCAACTTACAAGACGACCAAAGGGAGATAAACTCCGTTTCCTCCATGTGTAGTCTTACCTATGCTTAGACACGAAGCTAACAAAATGGAAATCGCAAACAACCGGCGTATTCCCACCATCGGCGATTGGGAATTGGACTTCCTAACTCGCCTCCGAATACAAAGGGATCAACGGGAGCACGATCGAACGGAAGTATTCACAGAAGCCAATATGATCATCAACATGGCCCGGGGCATCATAGCCACCGCCCACCCCCAACACGTCCCGGCACAGAATATGTGATTTGCACTCTAGCAACACATGCTGATCTTGCGCGTGGAATTGCTTGAACTGGAAAGGCGCGAGGAATACGACATGGCATTTGACCAGAGTATTTGGGCGCGGACTCGTTGATTGGTCCTTGCGGGAACCTTTAATTCTCCTAGTGATGGATGCTAGGTGTAGTCCCATAAATGACACAAATTATCCAGGACACAAAATACTCGGAGTTGACATCTCTCGGACCATATCCTCTATCATAGCCACGGCCCACCCACAGCACGTCGCCGCACAGAATATGTTGTGAGCACTACAGCACCGCATGGAGATTTTGCGGATGGAATGGATTGGACTAGAACACGATGAAGAACACGATCTGGGACTGGAGCGGAGCATCTGGGCACGCTGTCGTTGATTGTCTCCGTTCGGAACAGTTAGCTTGACTCGGGAGATTATCCTGAGTTCTAGTGATGCAAGCATAAATGAAACCGCTGTCTGGGATACAAAATCCTCGCAGTTGGCATTTCTTTGATCGTATCCTCTCTTTCACCTTCTCTCATACATTATTCCTACTCTTAGGTGACGATAGACTTACCCACCTAGACTTTGTCCATCTGAGATTCGTTTCCAACATTCCCGCTTGCAGCCTTGACACAAAAGCCCCCAGGAGTGGATTCCCTCAACCCCGTCACCAATATCTGGGATAAGACAAAGCGCCAACCATGACTGTGTCTTTTTGCAGGCTGTTGAAATCTAGGATCACCCCACGAGACTCGACAGTCCTCACCATCGTCCTTACTCTCGAGATACACCCCGTCCTCGGTCCGCTCGCTACCGTGTTTCGAGCATATGTTGGATAATGAAATGGTCACCCACAGGTATATTGTGCTGGAACCTACTAGTGAGCAGGTGCAAGTCTCTGGAGATCGGCAAAGCCATCCCAATAGAACAATCTCCCATCCACCGACTCGAGCCACACGTAAGGCCAATACTTGAATTGGTAAAGATCCATATCCATATCTCCACCTCTTGCATGTAAAAGCTCTCGTCCGGATGTTGGACGACAGAATTGGATATTGCCTACCGAGAGTTCTTCAACACATGGGCTGAGAGGCCTTTACCCTCCTGGAGCTACCTCTTGGAGCTAGAGTCCACTTTAGTAAAGTTGTTTTGTCCACTACCATGAGGTTGTCTGCATTTAATATCCTGGCCAATGTTTAAAATGGGCTGAGGGCCAATTTATTGGGCTTTGGGGCCAATGGACTAGATAGTCTCCAGAAGGCAGCCACGTGTATGGCATATTAAACAAGCTTGGGTCCATCATAATCGATTATATACGTTGCACAGTCCTGCCTTGCCTTCGGTGAACGCGGATTTGCCCAGACAAGTGCCATTTCGCATTCACTTCAGCAAATTTTCCCGTCTTATTCTTTTTGGCATTCACTTTCATTACCTCGGCTGCTACTCAACACCCAAGGTACGGTTCCTGCAGTTATGAGCAAATTGTATACCAACCGAGGCGCTAACGAAACGACTAGTTCTTAGAACTTACAGCTACCTCATAATCACCTCGCTCATCGCCCAAACCGACATGATAGTCGAATGATAGGGAGAACAGTGAATAGTCTCAGTCACTCGAGGATAGGCGAACCGAAGATTTTCATTTTGTGGGCTGAATCACCTTCACTTTCTCAGTCCTCCAAATACCTATCCACATCAACCCAATCTCACAGGAAGTGCGGTACAAACAGCTTATCTCCTTGATGTTCCGTTTCAAGTCACGTTCCAACCTCAAAGCTAACGAGAATAAAGTGGTCGCTGATAGGCCTATCCCAAATCCCGATGATAAAAAACCTGAACTGCTCAGACAAGTCCGAGTGCCCAGTGCCGCACGAGTGGACGCTCGTACCGCGATATTCGCGGAGGTATGTGGAATTCCGAATATGGCTAGGACAATGGTCTTTCTGTCCCGCTTAAACCAATGCTCTGCAGAGCATGTCTTCTGTGTATTGGAATGATATATGCGCCTGTGGGTACGGCTGAGAGCCTGAGAAACTGCGTTAGCTTGTGCATGTATAGGAAGGTCCCTAAAGGTGAATATAACCATGGTAATTTGGTGACCTGTAATCCACCTGCACGGGGACTGAGTATTGAGCCAATCTTGCTCTGTGTCGTATATGCTCGAAGAAGAGATCACGGTACGTTAGGCCACGTTCGGAAGACCCTAGGGATACGAGGGAAACAGAATATGGATTATCGGATGTGGATAGTGAACTTGCTACAACATTCAATCAGCAAAATGCCACATTGTGCGGTGTCCTGGCGCGCTTCCAGCAATAGGGCAATTCGACATACCGAAATAGTTTGTTGTCACAGATCCTTCTTCTTTCCAGGAAGAGTTTCCCCTTCTCGATCCAGGTCGCCACAGACTGCCAGAACGTCGCACCAGGTACGACTTCACCACCATGGCCGTCTATGTCTGATTTAACACAATTACTAACTCGAACCCCACAGGGATGTTGACTATGTGGCTGATCCTTGCCATACTCACCTTTCTAGTTATATTGTGGTCACAACGCGCTCCTTCCTCGTGGCCATGGCACAATGCAAGTCTTTTCCCGATGTTCACCCATTCAAGTATCTGACTTATTACATCCACTACCCGAATCAGATGAGACTCCATCGCCTATGCTATGATCTTTCGAGGAAGCAAGCAACTAACACGCACACATTTTGCCATAGCTTGACTGTGCCTGTGCACACCACCGATGTGCTGTTCGAACCACGCACCCCAAACATGGAGCTGAGAACGAGAGGGTTACAAACGGCCACCCGATTCCGTTGCCGAATAAGGAGTAGGTCGACACTGTCTCAACCCGATCCCCCACCCTAACTCATTTCATTCTTAGACTTGCATACAGTCGCTTCAATTTCCCCCCTTCCAAGTAATCCCTCCTCTCCGACTTAGCGCTGCGAGAACAAGTTCAGTTTCCCTACATGAAATCGTTTTCCGCGGTCTGCTGCAACGATGGCCAGACTTACAACACATGTCGAAGCTACACACAATCAGCGGAAATGGTGAAGAGCGGTGATTCGATTCAATCGCGTTATACGGCTACGAGTCTGCGGGCCGGACCTAGGGCACGATCGATGCAGAATCCTGACAGAGGCGTCTCAGCCTATGAACACGCGTAAGGCTGTGGTTGTTGCGCACCATTGGCTATACCGGACTGATTCCGGTGTGCTCGTCCTCTAGCCAATGAAACTACAGCTCGTGTGATCATCCGGCAGAACATCCTAGAGCCGTTGCAGCGACAATAATCCACAAGCTGCTGGCGTCTAGCTTGCTGAGGTATGTCATATTCATTCTAGCTAGCAATAATGGAAGATTCACTAACTGGGCAAGGAATATGCCAAATTTGCGCTCTGCTGGGCGATCGCCACCGACTTTGTGCTCAACATGTAAAGGTCACTCAGCATACGACCGGTCATATTCGATCAGGAGCAGGGTTTCTCGTATTTGGTAGAGTGCATGGCCTCCGCTAAATTCCACAAAACCTCGAGGATGCCGTTGAGGTGCTCGAGATGAGTGACAGAAGGAGAGCCCTCCGTTAAACGAAGCGGTCAGACTATCGGGCAATTGTTGTTCTCGTTCTCCTTCATCCACCTCAGATGGAACATTCGCGGAGAAGTGCGTGCATCACTTGCCGAATGAGTGAATTGCAGCCCCCAGGGTACGATACCTTCGACAAAACCTTAGCAGTAGGGAAAACAGGAGCTAATGAAGACTGGTCTTTTTACAGGTTAAACCTGACTCGCACTTCGCTATCCTCCGAATACTACACATACATCGGAAGTTATGGACAGTGAGGCATGTCCCCTCCCATCGTGCTCTGTTCGAGAAAGGATCCTTCGTTGAAGGGGAGTTCCTCATGGTTCCAATATGATCGCAAGGCGATATACCATGATGGATAGCCCTAGAGTGGGCTTCATGACTCCAAAGTCCCGTTCAGGAACTGCGCAGACACGGCCATGGTTCCACAATGCTTGTCCCTCGCAGTTGAGCAATATTCGATAGGCGAAAGGTCCGGCCCGCGTGGAGGACAATAGCATGGGATTTGTCACGCACCCCTCTCCTTTTTTAAACCCTACGGCGTGTCCTGCCGGGGTGATTGCGGACCCATGCGCTCAACCACAGCCTCCTGTACTTTAAAGCAGCCAGCTGCTAGGACTCTCCCTCTATGCCTTGAACTACATATTACGTGAGTTCTCTAGCCTGATTCATGACGGGCAGACCGACCAACATTCCAATGCCGCTGGTATAAATTCCAAGGTCCAACCTTCGCAAGAGATACGCAGTTGGATATGACCTATTGGCCTCTTCAGTGGCTATAATATGACATCAGACTTAGTGATGGAAAGTTGCTTCCAACCCAATACCCCAACCTCTACTTTCAATTCACTACATTCTCGCTTGCATTGCCCTCGTGCTATATAATCTGAAAGCAAGATGGTCAGGAGAAGGAGGCACGATCAAGAATCAGGCATGCGCCTATATTGGTATGAGTGCTTCTTTCATTCCAGGTGAAATAGTTTTACTACTTTAGCAATTCTGAGAAAACTTCTGCGTCATGATCAAGTATATTGAATTATATGCTTTTACCTTATATTGGTGGGCAGCATTTTCAGTATCATCTAGCCCTATAAATTATTGCAATGCAGCATCATCTTCGTTTCACTTATTACTAGCAGATGAGATTCTCTTCCACCTAGGACGTTGTCACTACACTCGAAGTCGTACCATATCTGAACGGAGCACGCTGTGAAAAGCCTTGTTCCCCAGGCCAACCTTGTGTATTCAATAACTAGTTAACTAGTCCCCAACTGCTAGGCATCGCCAAACATCACTTTGCTTTTAGTTCTCGCTCAGTTCATCCCTCTCTCATTCCATTATCAAATATAACTTTCACATCAACTATATTTGATTATCTGTATCCTCATCGTAAAGGGGCTTTGTATCATATATCTGCACAACTTGGTTATAGCTGGAACCTGGTTCCTTCCACTTTGAAGGTGATAATCGCACCTTCCTCGTGAAAGCGCAGCCACTTCGTTGCTATTTAACACCCCTTCTCACTTTCTCTCACTTTCCTTCCTTCTTTGTTCTTTCAACTACCGCTTCCCCTACCTAGGTATCTAGTAGATACAAACCACTAAGGATACCAAAGTATGACCTATCTAGCCCTTGACCAAGATCTGCAATGAGAAAATGAGCTGATGTCAGTTCTTTTACAGCCCAAAAATCACTCACACTCCTTCAGAAACCAACCAACACATCTCGAACAAGCAAGATAAACCCCGTTCACGACCTTGGTTCCAAACGAAGTTAACAGATGCGAAGTGGCCGGTCCTAGGCCAATTCTAGTGATCAGAAATACCCAGCTCGAAGGGCTGGCCGATCTACAATCCCGGGCAATTCAGCGTGAAGTCGCACGCGCAAGAATTGAGGAGACCGTGGCGCATGCTATTGCTGATCTCGAAGCTGCAATGGCAGGTATTTCGGACTCTAGCGCTTTCCTCGCGCGTTGGAGGGGACGATGGAGCCGTCTCCGTCTGAGACAGCTACTTCGCATTGACGAAGAAGAGGCGGAGGACCAGGAATATGAACGCGAGCTGTGGGGCCGAATCGGCCAAATGTGAGATAAATGGAATGCCTCCGGCTAAAAAAGTCGCCGGTACCATTCAATCGCCATTATGAATTCATCAACCAATTTATGTCTATCTTCTATAAATACAGCTTGATTTTTAGATGACGTTCTAGGTGGAGATGAATTGAGGGTCAATATGCCTAACTACATGTAGATATCAGAGGTGACTTAGGGGTATTTATGTCCTTTGGGTTCAAACCCATCCTAACTTAGTCTCACCGTCCATGTTTGTCTTTTTATGGGACCCTCAACTACATACATATATATATATATATATATAGACATCGTCTTCTCTCACTTTATCCTTGATTTTCCATCAAGGTCGGTTCTCACCCATGACTATATCATGTTGCTCACGTATGATGCTACTTTTATATTTCTCTAAAAGTATCGAGTCATGTTCTGAAGAAATTTCTGATTGTGCTTCGAACCAGTGAAGCATTGACTGGCCATCATGAGTCTTTCTCTTTGACTTTGAAGGTGACAGTCGCAAATCCCTTGCGAAGCCGCAGTCTCTCGTTATAATTTTATTTAGTAACCAATTCCTCTTCTCGACTTCCCTTATTCCATCATCATAGCAGCAATGCATATCATCACCAACCATCACCAAGCACAAGCACACTATATTTACCGAAAGTGAGACCAACTAACCCGGGACAGCACTCATGACGAACCAAAGACTGAACCATCTGTTATCCCTAAGTGACTGATTCCCGATCTCATTTCCACCAGCCCAAAGAAACTTGATTACACAGTGAACTCAAGGCACTCCGTTCACAACTGCAACTCAGCCGCATACCCGTCTCCGGCTACGACAGTTACGTCGCATCGATGAAGAAGAGGCGTAGGACCAGCAAGTTGAAGGAGAGCTGTGGGAGCAAATCATATAAATGCCCACGACATATGAAGAAGGTTTATGCTAAGCAATTCCTTGGTTTGAGGCACAAATCTACCGTTATACATTCATGTATCTTGTTCTTTTCATATTCTATCGGGATAGTTTTAAGGTTAGTCTTTTACGCAAAGCCAACAAGTTCATAGTGGCAGGCCTATACCATTTCTAGGGACCAACGATTACAAGCTAGAAGAGCTAACACAATTGCACCCCCGGGCGCCCGCTAGAAGACGCACGTATCAGTATCATATAATTCACTACCCATGATCGTACACCTCGTCGATTCACTAGTATCTAATATCCCTTTTCAGCTTCTCTCACATTCTTCCATTTTCTCTTCTTTCAACTACCACATTACCCATCTACCAACCTCAAAAGGTACCCAGACATGACTTATTTAGCCTATGACCAATGTCTGCGACGAGACAATAAGCTAATGTTAGTTGTTTTACAGGTTAAGCATAAATCACTGTCCTTCACAAACCGATCAATTCTCGTCCAACCAGTTAGATACACCCTATTCCTAGAGCTCTATCAAATGAGCTCTATCGAATGCCAAGCTAACAAATGCAAAGTGGCCGAATCCCGGCCTATTCCAGTCCCTACCGATGTGCAGCTTGAACAACTAGCGCACCTTCAATACCGAGCGTTACAGCGAAAGGCAGAATGCCGTCGGATCCATGAGTTTGTTGATAGGGCCATTGCCAATTTGGAAGCGGTAATGGTAGGGATTCCGGACACGGGCCTCCTTACACGGTGGAGGGGACGCTGGGAGCGTCTCCGAGTCCGAAGATTACGCCGTATCGATGAAGAAGAGGAGGAAGACGGTCAAGTTGAACAACAGATCTGGAGCCAGATCGTTTAGGGAATTGCGCAGAAGGTTTCCTGGGGATCCCTATGTTCGTCCACAAGTCTACAGTAAGCATCCATTTGGTCCTTTCTTTGCACTTTTCCCTCGTTAGTGAAGCATCAAGGTTAGACTTTTACACACAGCTAACAAGTGGAAAGTGGCTACTCCAGGTCTATCGGTGCTAGACGACGACCGATTTGAGGAGCTGGCACAGCTACAGCTTCGAGCCTTTTAGTTAGAGTAGGCACTTGCTCGCACCGAAGAGTTCGTTGCGCAAGCCACCGCCGATCTTGAAGCTGTAATGGCGGGAATTCTGAACGCTGACAAATTCCAAACCCCGACGGACTCATTGCGCGCTGGAGGGGACAGTGCAGCCGTCTCTTTCTAGGACAGCCAGGTCGTATTGTTTTCGATGCCTCAGGCATCACATGCAGATAGAACCTAGATAACTAGTTTGCCTGCTCATTTTCTTTTTCTTCTCTCTCCGTCCGACCCCGAATACATACATTGTTTCTCTATTGATCTCACATTGTATCTGTATTCCATGATGTTGATGAAGAAGAGGCGGAGTACCAACAACCTAACCACGAGCTGTGGGGTTCATGCTCATGACAACGAAAAGTTTTCATTGATTCCGTCCATCACAAGTTAATCACAACGTTGTACCTCGAAGCACCTGAAGCACCGCGAAAGAATGTCTCAGCGTAGCAAGCGCAGCGGCCCCAGGAAGCGGAACGAGCCTGGAGAATCCCAGATGTGAGAGAAATGACAAGTGGGTTTGTGCCATAGATTTCCTCGGTTCAAAGATGAGTCTACGTTATGAATTTATACATGCCTTTATTTTTCATATTCCATTCGAGACCTTTAAGGCCAGTCTTTTGTACAAACCTATCCACTATCAACATATCCTATCAACATTCCTTCATCATCTCTACAACTTTCTCGCACAACCGATCAAACCCTATCAAACCAGTAGTCAGATACAGCCCATTCTCGGACTTATCTCGCATGCTAAGCTAAAAAATGCAAAGTGGTGGCGCCCCGGCCAATTCTAGTACCCAATGACGACCAGCTGGAAGAACTAGCACACTTTATCTTCGGACATCCTAACATGAAGAGGCCCGTTGTGGCCTCTGAGAGGAGTCCGAGCATGACGTTCAGAAACCCACTTTATTCTATATTACATCGGCAGTTCAGTATCAATTAAGCCATAAGAAGTTCTTATGGCTTACAATGCAGTTTCTGTTAATTGGCTTTGGTTTCCATCAGCTAACGTCTAGATGTTGAGAGAGATCAAACATTTTTTCCTGTAGAACCGTAGGCTTGCATTATATTTTCTTTGTTCTGGAGGTGTATATAGATAGATATCCAATTCTCAATTTCCTTTTACTCTTGCTTGAAATCATTCTTCCATTATGTTCTACTGCGTCTCAGCTTATATCATCTAAGACTTTCTATATGCATATTTAACCACTATAAATAAGTCCTAACTCAGTCAAGACCAAATAGCTGATATGTTGCTGTCAGTATTGGTTAAGCATCAGTTAGACTTGACTGGTGTTGCTTTTCTCCGTTTTTAAATGCGAAGATTGTACCTTCCTCGTGAAAACGCGGTCCCAGGATTGCTATTTAACATCAGATTCTGCTTACCTTTACTCTTTCTTCTCCCAATGTAGCCCATGATCAGGACTTGCGAGGGGAAGAAAGGCTGACTACTACCGATGTTTTGTAGGTTGACATCCCCCAACCAACCTTGGATTCACAGTCGAAGTGAGATACAATCCCGGGGGCCCTCGGTTATACTTACCTAATTCCACATCAAACACAAAGCTGATGAAGAGGAGATAGACGAAAGCGAGCCCATTAAGTCTTTTACGGACTAGAAACTAGAAGAGCTTACCCTTCTACGGGTTGGATGAACCGTCACCCGAATGAACCTATCTCAAAGTACTACCATGCAGCCTGCAAGCTTGGAAAATCGAATGCTAGGACCCTTCAACCAGAGCAGAATCTCCCGCAAGAGCTTCTAGAAAAGTAAGATCAGGAACTTACCGATAATGAAGGATTGTCGAAGGGTATTTCCGTTTAAGATGACGGTTGCACCTTCCTCGTGAAAATATCAAAATGCTGTCCCAGGATTGCTATTTAACATTAGTTCCTGCTTGTCCTTCTTCTTCTCGTCTCTTCTTCATAATCCACAAACCTCGAAATCTTCCAGGTAGAATCCTTGACCCATGCCCAGGGCTTACAAGAGTACAAATGCTGACTATTACTGGTTGTTTGTAGGTGGAAATTCATTATTACTTGATAATCCCATATTCTAGGGAGAGTAACAAAACAATCAGAGTGAGATACAAGCCCTCGCTTCTCCGTGCATAATTCCATATCTAACACAAAGCTGACAAGAAATGGCGGATAACCGCCCAATCCACACCCTACCCGACGAGGAACTCGAAGGGTTGACCCGAGCACGGGTTAGATTCGCCCAGCGAGCCAGGATTTACTCACTAATTGTGCGCGAATCTCAGGCAATCCTGGACTGTGACATCTTTCTGAATGAACTGAATCAATACGTACTGGCACCACAGTACCTGCAATATCTCCGAGATCGCCTTCGCCGACGCTGGAGAGTCCTGCTGGAAGTGCTAGAGCAATTACGTCTTCAAGAGGACCGTGATAATGCAACGATTGGGTTATGGGAAGTGTAAGAGGATGAACGGAAAGTCACCTGCTTGTTGCAAGTTTGTTACAGCACCACACGATGGACTTTATGGGTATTGAAAATTCCCTCCTATGGCCGTTTCCAAGCAGAGCCACGCTGCATTGCTTCCCTTTGTCACATGTACCTCCCCATGCTGTATGACTATGTTCATTGTAGAAGACTTCTCTGCCAAGGACTTCCTCCTATCCTTTTGAGCTAAATTTTTACTTTGTTCTCAGTTATCGAAAACACTAGTTCTTAAGCCCTCTACCAAATCTCAGTTTGCTCCCAGTTGACTATCACTTTTTACTTGCTACACGAACTTCTGACATCCAGACTTATGCTACATTCTTTGTAGCCCTCCACCAGGTAGACTCGATATTCCACACATTGCAAGCAGTACCGACGTTGAACTGGATAGTCCCATGGCCATCTGGGCAGTATTGCAGAGCTTAAGAGATGGTTCCGGGCAGCGTACATTGTCACAGAACCCCTTGCAAAAGGCAGGACTGAAATCGACACCGCCACTGTGGTCAGTGTCCCATGTATTGATTGGGCAAAGTATTGGAGGCTGTCTAGCAAGGTGATACTTGCTACGGGCACAAAATCTAAGTTGTCCCTAATGACCGAACTGGTGACCAGAGAGATCATGAAGCAATCCGAACTTGGATCCTTCATTTCTTTATCTTGGCTTGAACTTACCTGTTAATCATCTATCTATATCTATCTTGCTGCTGGAACTTTTTCACGGCACATTGCTCTCAGGTTTTTCATGGCTTAGCATATACATTGGCGGTGAAATCTGGAGCCTTCGACTCTTGACACTATGCCTGTCAAGATAGTCTTCCTCTTGTGGGTATATTAATTGATTTAAAAATCCGGTATATTTATCTTCTATTAGTAGAGCTCTAGAGCCATTCAGCACAGGAAGCTCGGATGTCCCCATACCATCCCAATCCGAAGCAGGTAGGCCTGCAAACAACAGGCTACTCCAGTCCGTCCCAAGAAGCAGAATGTTTTCATTCCCTGGACCCCTTCTCCAAAGAATGAAACCCACACACAGGAGAGTCCAGGTGCCTCTACGCCCAAGCACCTTTGGTAGGGAATTCTTGAAAATAGCCCCAACAGTACGGAAAACCCCGAACATTCGGAGCATTCTTCTTCGACTTCGGCGCCTGTGGGTCCCGTGCTAACCAGCTGTTTCAAAAATTCTGGCGCTTGTTCCTCTTCCAACCGAGAGTACCGAGAGTATGTGGTCCGTGGCTTGTTTCCAGATTGGCTGGAAACATACTCATCTTGGGTCTCTTTTGGGCTTGCCAGGTTCATTTTGTCCGGTACCAGTCGATTGCGATAGCTCCTGGGATTTGCCCTCTTCTTGCTCCATCCCCTCCAGCTGATCTAGGTAAAGCCAGTGGTAATAGAGACCAGCGGCTGTCGTAGCCTCCTTCTGATGCACAAGGCGTGCGATCTCCTGGTGTATCAACTCGCGTCGCGAGCGCGGCGATGTGTCCGCTCCTTGAGCTTCGCGAGCTCTTTGACTTGAGCGGCGCTTGGCGAAGGGATGGGCCGAAGTGTCGGCCACTTTATACGTGTCAGCTGTGTTTGAAGCGCGGGATCAGAGTGTATCTCACTAGTGAGAAGGATAGGAGTGGGAACTGGAAGAAGTGATTATGATGGCTAATGTGCACTGTAGCCATATCTGTAGTTAGTTTATTGTTCCGTCTAAGGCCTTGGTTATGGGCTAAGGGGTCATACCTTGATGGTTGTGATTGTCGGTTGTAGTGGGTATGCAAGTTGTTGAAGAAATTGAAATTGAAAGTCCTGGGCAGCGTCTTAAATAGCAATCAGGGACAATATCATCCCAGGCCCTATTTATTTTTACTTGTCATCGTAAGATGAATATAACAATACTAGTGCAGCCTATATAATCAATCATTTCACGTAAGCAGGCAGCGATACCTATCCACCAATAAGCCCATCAATACGTCTATCTATTCAGAACTAGTGACAATGTAAGGCCATATCATAGTAAGCCTTGATTGACATGGAAGCTATATTTCAGAGAGAGCTAGTAGAGAAATGTTCTCAGATGAAAATTGAGAGTAAAGTGAGAATCCGCAGGGCCTAACAAGCTATTGCCTATACAATAATACAGTATGTAGGCGGCTGGAGCAGCGAACCTTGCTGCCTCCGACACACCAGGCGATCATGCTTGCACATACATGATATGATGTAAGAGACGAAGACTACCATACACCGAGTCCAAATTCCGATGTCCTGAACCGTGGTATGTGTTCTCTAACCCTTTAACGAGAGCGAACCTGAAGTCCGCTTCAGGTAATATATGAGACTGAGTTCAGAGCTCTAATAATAGAAGACAATGATAAACGGACTTATAAATCTATTGATATAAACTACTATCGTTAATATACTATCGAAATCGATAAATTGCTTAGTGACAACATGCTTAAGTAGGTCCCTATTTCTGTATGTCTAGCCTACCTGGCTCCAAATGCGCTCCTCTTCGATGGCGTCAATTGCTTCTTCGTCCTGAATCTCAAACAACACATTGTCGAGGCGCTTCAACTGTCCATCCATTTGATTAAGCTGGCGCCGGGTAATGTAGTCAAACTGGTTGGCGGCCATCATTGATCCTTTGGCATTCTGGATGCGGGCTACTTCTTCTTCAACCTTCTTTCGCTCGTGAGAGCGGCGGTGTGCACGCTTGGTCAGACTTGTCAGCGCCTCGAGCTGAGCGTCGTTAGGTGAAGGGATGGGCCAGGTATCGCCCACTTTATACCTGTTAATAATACTCGAAGCGTGAGGGTCAGAATGTATCTCACTGATTAGAGAGTAGTAGGTTTGAAAGTGTCGAGAAGTGTTGATGATGTTTAATATGTACTGTAGTAATATTGGTAATTAGCTTACTGTTTCATCTGAGATTCTGGTTATAGGCGAAGGGGTCATACTTCCTGGTTGAATGTAGTTCTCAGTTGTAGTAGGTATGGAAGAGTGGTTGAAGAAATTGAAAGCCCTACGTAGGGCCTTAAATAGCACTCAGGGACCATATCGTCGCGGAGACCTATTGTCATCTACGAGATGAATAGAATAATGCTGGTGCTGCCTATATAATCAATGCCTCCCAGGCAGCGATTGCCATCAATACTCCTATCTATTCAAACCTAGTGACAATGTGATCTCAGAGCAGGGCTTGATTGATATGGAATATATATCTCAGAGAGAGCTGATAGGGCAATGATCTCAATTAAAAATAAGCGCAAAGTCAAAATCGGCGGTGCCTAGCCAGTCATTGCGTATACCACAATTGATACTACAGCATCAGCTACACTCCGATACCGCGCGTCAAAATCGGGAGAGACATTGTGCTTCTGCTCGCCGTCAGTCAGACCAAGGAGTGCCCATTCTAGGTAGTCGAAACTCGAACTCCCCTACATGGATTCCTTGTAACATGTTTATCATCTTGCGTCCCTCGCGGAAGAGCAGATCGTGATGTTGATGCGTGTTTACGAATGACGTCGCTCTGCTCTTAAGCACATTTTCCTTTCTTCTGTGACACTGCCCCAAGTAATGTACGATGGTACGCTACCTCCTCACTAACTCACAAGCAAGAGCTTGGCCAATAGATCTGTTACTCCGTTGGTTGAACGAAATATCATGACTACCCTGGCTCTTACAGCCCTCGTAAGAAGATTTTGGGTGTAATGGTAGAAGCATTTAAGAATTGGAGGCATAACATCTAAAAAGTAGGTCCAGGGTAGAGGTTCCATATACTCGATTTAGTGGTGCAATGGTAGACCAAGCCTCTTTTCCAGCGATGTTAGCAGGATGGCGATCAGGGGAAGATGGAAGATCACGGTTGACGTCATGGCATGGGTCTGGCAGTGTTCGGAGAGAAGTCTCAAACTTATATACTGGGATCAGTCAAGAGAGTTCTTATTTACCTTTTATATTGAGAAAAGCCACATGTACCGGAGAATAAAATATGTGGATTTTGGTACAATAAAATTGACAGTCCACTCAGTGGAAGAAAGTAGGAGGTAGAAGAGAGATCAAATCGAAAGCAGCATCAAGTGCTTTTGATCTCAAATCAAGCCAGAGATCTATGAAATTGGTTTCTGTACATTGTACCCGCCTGCTGCTATACATCAGAGTTCAGGCAGAGCACAACTCAGCAGCGGAAAAAGAAACACTCGTCCTCAACGCCTATGTTTCGTGGCGGATGTTCGAGCACTAGATGAAACGTCGAATTCTCGCCCCAAGAGAGGCCCTTTATGGAGGAATGGGAAGAAAAAAGACACCATAACTCCATTCCCCTGAATAAACCAACGCGATGAAACTGAGGCGGCAAATGTAATAATCGGTATTTGGCCAGAGAAGTCAAGAAAAGTAAAGGGTATCGCAAAGCGTGGACGAGGTGGAAGAATCGTGTCAAGCGTGATTGACACTTGGAAGCCAATAGATTTCATTAAACTGGGAGAAAGTCAGCAAGGCTCCGTCAAGACATGTGATATGCGACAGTACGTACAGCGAGCAGCTCCAGGCGTCAGAGAGGAGGGGATTGCGGAGTCAGTGGGAGGTGATGGTCGGCGAGCGAAACGGGGATCCACGTCCTCATAGTACGTGGGACCGTTGTTGTTAGGTTGCGGGGATTGCCCCGGCGGCCGCGGGGACGCGGTACGAGGATCGGCTGCACCCCAAGCCGAGCGAGGAGGAATGTACGATCTAAACATAGATGGTTAGCGGTCAATTTTCCGGACGGTATTTGTAACATTTGACTTACCCAGGTCGGCTGTACATGCTTGTCGGGCTTTCAGGGACAGAGCCGTTATTTTCGGCGGAGAGCGCTTGTGGTACGCTGCTCATTGGTTGAGTCGACTCATGCATATCGTACTGCGGCCGAGGTTGCGGAGTCATCTCAATGGCTTGGCCTACCGTCTCCGGTGACACGGCCATGCCAATGGGCCCGGGAGATGGCTGGCGCATCTGACCCGGTGGCCCATAACTACAAGGGTCATCCATGGGAGGGGACACTGATCGGCCGTATGCGTCAAAACCGCGATTAGGCCCGTCTGGACCGTGGCCATAGCCGACTGGTCCTCGAGACGGCATCATTCCACCGCGGCCTCCACGGCCTGGCATTGGCCCCATGTAGCCACCACGTGTGCCAGGGGAAGGGCCGCGAGGAGGTCCCATGTAAGGTCCTCCACGCCCACCCCGGGGAGGATATCCACCCCGCCCGCGTCCATTGAAGGCAGGCGGCGCTCCTCCTCTTCGGGAACCCATACTGCCATCGGAATATTGGGGGCGAATTCGCGGATCGGAGGGGTTTCGTGACATAGGACCAGCGCCGTATGGGCCCGAGCCCTGAGGCGGGGCATTACCGAATTCATCAGGAGCGCGATAGGGGCCACCGCGATGGTCCGGGGGTGGTGGGATATCGCTCATGGGAGTCCGTGAGTTGAGAGGCGTTCGATCATCATCACTGTCGCGCGTTTCCGTGTGGAAGGTCGCGAATGTGGGGGCCGACTCGGAGTTGAGAGAGTTCGACATAAAGGCTTCCTTAGGTTCGACAGGAGCCGGAACAGGGGCCGCAATCGCAGCCGCAGCGGCATTCTGTCGGTTGTAATAGTTCTCTCCGCTCATCTCGGAATTTTCTGCGATCCGGCGCTTCCTTGCCTTCCTGCTCACAAGGGTTCGGCGCATGGCACAGGTGACCACTCCGCAAGAGGTGAGGATGATGGTCGCGACCAGCACGATCCAACCACCCCATCCTAGATGTGGCACAAAGAGCAAAATATCGACGAGGAACGCGAGGAGAGTCACGAGTAGTGTTGGCAGTAACAAGATGAGCAGGGTCAGCAGGAAGCGCGGCGAGTGGGACGGCGCATGGAAGTGGGCTGCGATAGCCAGGCAGAGGCAGATGAGGGTCAGGAGGGCGGCGACTGGATGGATGATGAGGATCGAGGATAGCGACTTTCGAGGACCGGAAGGAAGATTGAAATCATCGCCGGTGCTACTGATATCATCTGCATGAAATTTAGCGGAGGGCAGGCAGAGACGCAGGGGAGAGACTTACTGCTGGTGTATCCCACATGGATATTGGTGCAGGTACCCGCCTTACAATATCCAAAGACACCATAATCGACATCTTTGAAAGTTGCTAGAGGAATTCCCTTAACAATAGGAGTTGAAAGACAGGAGAGTAGCAAAAGCACAAAGGCGATCAGCAGCAAGATGCTGAGGGGTGTCGCAGGCTTGAGCAACATGGTGAGGGGAAACCCTAGAGGTCAACCTGTCTGATTCCAGGCCAAATGAGAAATTATAGAAACAAAATAAGCGATTATTTGGCCTAATGGCACACGCGACGCAGGAGATGAGGTTCTAACACCGCATTGGCAGGGGACATCTGAACCTGAGATCGAAACAAAAGCTTTCTAGGCAAAGTAGAAAAGAAAAAGAAGCAAATGAGGGGAAAAGGCCAAGGATTTAAGAAAAGGAAAATTAAAAGATACAAGGATCGAAAGAATCAAAGAATTAAAGGAATGACAAGATCGCAGATAAGCCATTGGAGGAGAATCCGTGGAGGAGGTTTGGATTTCCGGCCTCAGGCATCAGTCAGATGACCTTTATTTCTACGTGCCGTCTCTACCATCGACATTCCTCTGTCATTTCTCTATTATATGAAGTTTTCTCTCCTCTCTTGGCCTCCCATTTCAATGCCCCTTTCAACGTGCGAATGTGAGGCTAAAGGTAATATGCCCTGCACGGTTCCCCTCTCTGGAATGCCGGGGTTGGTGGGCGCAGAGCCGTTCTGCCTTTTCATTCGCTCTGATCGGGTCGAGTGCCGCATCGGGACAGGTTGCCAAGCCCGAGGAAGCGTGGGCACGAAGACAATAAGACAATATCGACCTTGGTACGGAGTACACATGATTATTGGCTATGCCATCTCGCTAATTTGCCATGAATTCTTGTCTCTTGGAATCAAACACTTTTCCTCTGCCGTGTTCGATTGGGTCTTGAGTTTGCTAAGTGACTGAAGCTCATTTCTGCTTTAGATCAAGGCCTTCAAAGAACCAAGAAAATGTTTCAGAAGCCTCATCTTGTTAATCGTGAAACGAGATCTGCGTTTCTGAAATTTTTCCATATGACATCTAGAAGTCATATGTTGTGAGCCATGAAATGAAAACACCCTTCAAACGCACCTCGCAATCTCGCCAGACACGCTTTGATCCACCAGCGCGGCACAGCACTTTCTCGTTTCAGTCAGAATATTTGGCCCCAGAAAACGCTTGGGCCCGGACTCTAGCACCGTTGGAGGCCCACAGTCCCACCTTCTTTTAATATGAAACGGGCAGTCTCCACTTCGAAGCGCAATCCCGATTCTCAAACTTCATTCCATTTGCTCCAGAGCAGATAAGGTTAATCATCTTTGATCATGACCAGGTGATATTCTTCTGTTGGTGAGGTACTGCACAGGCTGTCTCCGAACGCAGTCGATATCTTCAAATCATCAAGCTTAAACCTGTCACGCATGGGCCAATAGCTTCCTGGTAGGGTTTCACTAGCGCACCACAGTTGTGTGACCACTTGCAACCCGGGCACACCACTACGCCATCTAACCCCTGGGAGACTGATTGCGAGAATCAGGAGATCTCTATCAATGGTGATGTTTAACGCTGATACTCCTGCAGAGCTCGTAAAACAACAGAACTTTGTTCATATCATTCTGCAGAAAAGATTGTACAAAAGCTACGGGAATCTGCTGTTACACATAGTGGTGAAGTTGCACCCCTTTCTTACGTGATTATCAGCAAATGCCATGAACGCTTTGCTCAATTTTCAAGTTCGGGAGTGACCTACTCACAAGTGTTAGTGAAATTATCATTTATATGTGCTGATATTTTGTGGCTTCTTCATTTATCTTCCTATCTCAGTGCAACGGTTTTCGGCCTACTGTTTCGGGGAAATTGGAGCTACACAGGTCGTACAGTGTCTGGGTAACCCATCATGTGAATCACGGCAAGGAATCGGCAAATTAGGTGTATAACTAGCTGTCGTTCCCGAATGTGACAGGTTTATGCGAAAGTTGTCTTGGTGGAAGCCTTGACCCAAGCGTAAGTTGAATCTATCAAGACCTTCAGAGCCAGAAGACTGATTTGGTAAACTGGTCGCTTCAAGGTCGTTCTTATCATATATCTGTGACGATCAAGATACTAGGGAATATTTTCTCTCTCCCTGCAACACCATGCGCTGCCTATGGAGGTTGTTCAGTTGGCCGAAACGGCAGAAATATGAGGACGAGGAGGTGCAACTGCCATTGGAGACCTTTGACAGAGTAACTCTGCTTCAGTCATTGCAGACCCCTGGGGCCGGTGAGATCCATGATAGGCGGTCGACGTCAGGTTTCCAAGAGCGCTATGTTAGATTTGGAATTGGAGGTGCTGGCAATATGCGCAAGTCCTGCTTCCCTTTCCTGCCTCATGATCAGTTTTCGAGTCTGCTATATTGCCTCATACTGACATGGCATGTGTTAACAGAGTACTCTCCCATAATGGACGAGAAATAAGAATCATTTCGCATTAAATGGCATTGGGATTGGGCATCAGGATTATACATAGTAGCATGGTATATGAGCATCAAACACGGAGTCGCGGAGCTTAGCAGGTCATCTCTCCTTCCAATGATGTAGCAATGATAGAATAAAAGGAGATGGAAGTATTCCTATCTCCCCGGACTTTGGTCAACGATTCTCCAATGGGCTTAGGAGGATAGCAGACTTTGTATACAAGTTGAAAACCAGCCCACAACTGAGAGCTACAAATAGGTGCACATATCGTGAACATAATCGTACGCACCCGGGCCTATTGTCCCGCATTCTGGCAAGTGGAAAGGGCCATCATATAAATGCTGCAAATTGTGGCTCATTAGATAGCCTTGTCGAATGAAATTGTTGTCCATAGGCTTACTCTACAGAACAATATTTCCAGATGGCTTGGAACTGGTCGCTCGATATCACTCTTCCACATGCGGACAACGCTGACGATACTGGTCGTGTCAAAGTCCTAATACTACCAATCCGTAGACCAATCCGTGTCTCGTTACAAATAAGATTGGACTGGTTGTATGGCCATTATTGTATGGAGGTAGGAAGATTGGTATTTAGTGATCAGTTCCAAGTCATCTGGAAATATCGTTCTGTAGAGTAGGCCTGGGTCCAGCGAAGTGGCATTGGCACTGTAATCCCTAAGGCTTCGCCCTACGCCTGACCACCAGGCAAATGGACGCTCGTACTATAAGGGTTTGGGAAGACCTCGGCCTTTCCAACTGATTCAAAACCGTCACCGAGACACTGATAAGCTTCATCAGCTGTGCTCTGGCCAAAGGGATTTTTATTCTCTCATACATACTCCTGTATTCAGTCAGATACTGGGACTGGCGAGAACTTCGACCAGTCGTGAGTGTCAAAGTCGACGTTGAAAGTAGTAGCAGTATCTGTTGGCGTGCGCAGTTTCTTGGGCGAGACGACCATCTCACCGGGATGCCACCCGTGGTGCTTGATTTTAGTGTGGCTCATCTTTTTGGTCAGCAGCCACATGTACTTGCGCAAATGAGACCCAGCAAGGGCGTAATATTCAGCAAAGACAGGAATGAATGAGAGCCCATGCGCCCAGACAATAACAGGTTCGCCAATTGGCCATTTACCGTGGCGATTCCTGGTGACGACAATGTTCTGTCCCACAATCAGGAAGACCAGGGCGTCTGACAGTCGGTGGTCGCCCGGTGGGGTGATCAGCCAGCCTTGCTCGTCGAATTTGATTTTATCATAGTTATGACATCAAGTGTTGATGTACATGGGTATTAAATCAATAAATTTATACAATCCTCATCCACCCCGGTGCTGCCTTTGGGTGGCTATACTGATTGGCCATGCAATGAGATTGTTGAGTATGAAGAACTCCTGCTACCATGAGGCTATCTACAGTGGCGTTGCATGAGTATTTGCAACTCAGTACCTCCATCTTTGACCGCCTTATTTTACCGCCTGCTTATTACTACTAGTATAAACCCTACCCGACACGCGCGTATTATACTATATAGTATTATAAAGGTTACTACCCCTTTTTTCCCAGTCCAGAGATTCCACCATACGTTCGTGAGCGTATATGTGAAGGTTGGCATAGTTACTTGTTACTAGCTAGTTAGCTAAATATTTTTCAATGAGGGTTTAACCGGCAGAAAAAAGTGGGCCTCCGAAGTACTGGGGTGCAAATACTCATGCAACATGACTGTATATAGCTTTATGGAGACTAGGGGAGAACCCAGAAAAGGACGTTAGTCAAAGAGAGGATAGGCAAAGCCTCACAAAGAGCCTCACAAAGAGCCAAACGATGTGCGAACGTGATCTAAGACATGCCCTACCCAACACCCAAACACATCAATGAAATAAGTTACAAACCAATTGGAGCGTTCAATGGCCCCTGAGCAGGATATATTTCAAGGTCTAACCTCTGCTTGGAGCCACAGCAGACATCCGATTTGGTCATGTAGGTAGCCACAGGATGCACTTTATCGAGTTTGGGGTGCCAAAGCGAAGGCCTAGTCCACCCGGACAATGAATTTTATGAAAAATATGTGACAGGGATAGCCTCATCGCATTTTTGAAGACAATGGCTTATGCATGGAAAATAGTAAATACCCGGCCTATAATCTCTTGGAGATAGGCATGAACAACGCGAAGTGAGTGTATGCGCCGATGTGATAATTTGGGTTATGCATATAACTCGATGTCGATAAATGGCGGCAATTAATGGTCTTGAAAGCCACCAAACAGAGCTGATGGAGCGTTGCCCTATAAGCCCAATCTTCAAGCTTCAAACAGAACCGGAGAAGCACATGTGGTTGTTGTAGAGACAGACGACTTTCAGATCCAGGGCTTAATAACAAACGGAATATATGATGTAGGCCTGTCTCTGTTTAACTCTCAGATTGCATGGAATAACCATCCATAGCGGATACTGCCTATGTCAATTTCTGCCAATTTATTTATCCATAGAAGCCGATCTCAAAATCAGAGAGATCCATTCGGATCAAGACATCAAGATACTAAAGTCTTAAACAATGTCTGATAAGAACTAATTGCCCTCGATCATATGTTTCATGGTCCCCTGGATACAGCCTTATGTTTTCAAGTGATGTTCGGGCCGCGAAGCCCTAGTTCCAGCCACTTATACCAGCAAGGGAGAAAAAAGAATTGCGAGACGCAGCATTGAATTGGAATTGTCAATTTTTTTGAACACACCCTGCATTTTTATTGCGTATAGCAGCTATCTAGGATAGCAATTGTTGGCAATTATTGCCTTGGGTCTACAAGGTGGAACTTGTACGGGGATGCGAGGCAGAGTCAAGATAGTTACATTGTAGTTCCGGTCTGGCAAGATTGTGCAGGGCAATAGAAATGGTTACCATGGAGATTGACCTATTGGAAGTGAAACATTGAAACAGAAGATCTGGTGTGAGACTTGGTGAGACCTAAGATAGCAAAAAGGCCAAGCTTTAGGCGATGGATGTGCTGGCGATCGGGCCGCGAAACAACTCAATCATCTCCGTAATTGTTCCTCGCAATTTGATTCGATCTAATTTTGAGTGTGACAGATCAAATTAATAGTGTCTGAGTTGGAAATCCTTGATTTAGTTCATCCCTATTGGCTTGTTGAGTGTAAACCTCGGTGTGGTGGCTGGGGTGGCTGGGAAACGTCACCCAGCAAGATGGCAGACAAAAACCCGCTGGGCAGCGATTGCTGGTTTTCGAAAGAAAAATCCCTTCGCATCTCAAGGGCGTCGAGGAATGCTTCTAGATTAATTATAGTTGCGCGTGGGATCAATATCCAGCCAGCATGTCGAACCCGACGAGAAACTTCAGCCTGCGCAACGTTAACAGTACGTGCATATAAGAACTCCCGCCCCGCTGTCTTCTTAATTACAGACATTACACTACTTTCAGAAGTCTCAAGTCAACTGACTACTATATAGCAAGCAAACCACAGCTTGCCCGGACAGAATCTCAACAGTCCGTGGCTGCATCAGACGATTACTATTCATTCTCAGATCGAGCTCCGTCTAGTCCTGAGAGTGTAGCAACAATCATGCGATTCAGGACTGCAGACTCACATGCACCATCACCCGCCATGTCGCAAATCCATCTTGCCCAAGAAGATCCCGAGTCCCAACGCCCACCAACATCCAGCACAGTCCGGTTCGCAGAAGACAGGCCGGATCATGTCAGTCCCATATCCGACGCAGCAAGATCAGACGAGACTGCTCTCCGATCTCCAGTTGATTACCCGGGACCAGCTCCGACACCAGGCATGGACGACTCCCCATACGTCCGGTTTGCAATCGACCAACTCACGCAGGATAGAGCTCGGGGGGTCCAAAGGACCGACTCGATTTCGACCACGACGACAAGCGACTATCCAACCGATAGGATGGTATGGGACGAAGGTCTCGGGTATTTCACCCGCACACGCACCCCCATTCGACATGACGGGCCCCCAGCGAGACCGTCGTATACATCTCCCTCACCACAAGCTTTGCCACAAAGGCCAGCCTCAGTGGACCCCGAGTCCTTTATGGCCGTTGATGCGCCGGAGCAGAGCTTGTTGTATCCTGCTTTGGACTACTTGCCTCTTGTTCTGCGGCCGTGGGCTTTGGCACTCACGATATTTTGCTGCCTGCTCATGATGGCGGGTATAGTGTTTTGCAATGTTTGGTCCCGTGGTGAGGAGGGATTATGGAACTACGTGCGTCAAGGCGACTCGAGGTATTTTGTGCTTCAGTTCCTACCACAGATAGTTGCCGCACCCATCATCATCTGGTTGTTCGTCATTCAGGCTGCAGTATATCGCATAGCACCTTTTTCTATAATGTCGGCAGAGCGACAGCAAGGTCTGGTAATTAACCGCCTGCCTATCCTCTCCAGAAACTTCACCTTCCCCGACTTCTCCCATTTCCGACATGGAGAGGCCTTGTTCGGATTCTCGCTGTTCACGATTTGGCTTTCAAACTTCTTCACCATCCCTCTCCTCAGCTGTCTTTTCCAGGCAAAGTACTATATAATTGACGGACAAGGTGTCTGGAGATGGGCTTCAGTCCAATCTGTGGGCTGGACATTGGTGGGATTATATGGTGCTTTGACACTAGGCTTGATCATGCTTTTCGTCCGTTTCCTTCGTGGCCGGTCTGGCCTGATGTGGGATCCCGTCAGCCTCGCAGATCTGATCTCAATCATTCAACGGTCAAACATCCTCCACGACTTTGAGCACTCTGAGACAGTTCCCTCAGTCCGAGAATCACTTGATCCCCGAGTCCTTCGACTGGGCTACTGGAAACTCTCAAGCAAGACTGAGGTCTTCTATGGAATCGGCGAAGTAGACGCCCCTGTGCGCACCCCATCTCTCCATCAGACCGGCAAAAGCCGAGAGACCCAGCCCCATGGACTTGCCAAGGTTTGCTTTGATATTGAGCACAACGGTGCATTTGCCAATGACCCAAACGACCACCACCTATACTCGCCATCCGCCCGTTACCGCTGGACACCTTGGTTCCTACGCAAACTCCCAGTATTCATTTGGATTTTTATTGTCTTCGCCCTGTTCATCGCTTTTGTCGCCGTTAGCTTCATCAACAGCGCCATCGAGGGCGGCTTCCCTCCCAAGCTTCCGAGTCTCCCATCAGCAGGCGCATTCTCCTCCTCCAATTTCCTCTACAGCTTCATCCCCGCACTAATTGGCAACGTCCTCTTCCTCGCCTGGCAACCCGTCGACGTCTACTTCCGCGCTCTGCAGCCATACGCCGAGCTCTCATCCCCCAGCGGCGCATCTGCCGAACGGAGCATTCTACTCTCCTACCCATCCTGCTTCCCATTCCAAGTCACCATCCAGGCCATCATCAACCGCCACTTTAAAGTTGCCTGGATCTCTCTCATGAGCCTGCTATCCCTCGCCATCCCCATCCTCGCCGGTGGCGTCTTCGTCGCCCTCTGGTTCCCCTCTCATGATGACATCCGTATTGCTGCCTTTTTGCCTGCATTCTACGCTTTGATCGGTTTCTGTGGCCTCTATGCCGTATCCTTCTTGGCAATTTGGCCCGGCCGGTGTCGCTATCTCCCACACGATATCACCACCTTGGCTGATCTCATGAGCTATCTTTACCAGTCGCCTCTTCTATCTGATAAGATCCTGCGCGAACCGAGAAGCAAGACCGACCTCGTCACTCGTCTTATCGTTGCTCCACCCTCTGAGCGTCAGTTTCCTTCGTACGGCTTTGGCATTTATGTCGGTCGTGACGGTAAGGAGCATCTTGGTATCGATCGCTTCCATCGGCCTGGTCGTTCTGATATGCTTATTACCACGAGTAATATGAAATGATTTCCTCCACGAACTTTTGGATAGCATCTTCTGTGATGTTATTATGATTTGCATTTGCATTTTTATTGAGCATATTGATGATTGTTTTGAAGCGCGCTGAATTATGAACATATGAGAAAGATTTTTGAAATGTCTTGGGATAGATTTCGGTTTTGGATATTATTATTTTCTCTTACCTACTGTCAGTTGCATTCTCGGCGTTTTTGCATACTTTATATACTTCCGATCTGATTGGCGTTATGTTTTGGTGAGATATAGAAAATGATTCATTCAATGACAACTTGGATCTACAGTTTCCCTTAATAATCGCACAAGGACAGCATTGATGTTAATACTTAATTTTCCATGATAAACTCAGTCTTCCGTCCTGTACTATCACAATAAGCTATGCAATTAGCTTGTTCGATGACATATCCGAGTCAGCCGATAATCCAGCCCTAAAAACTCCAACTATCATTCGGCCTCATCTACAGTGTAGCCATTTGCTTCGTATTTCCCCGAAATAAGGAGTGCTGGTCAGCCTGTCAATTATATCAACCGTCTCTTTCCACAAATCTCCGGGTTTAATTTCCACCAGATTGTTGTAATGTCAAGGCAGCCAACGTTGGAATCATGTGGAATCGGGTCACGTGCAGATCGGCGATGTTGTCTCCGCACGGATTTGCTTCATTCACGAGAACAGGACAATTGCCCGCAGATACAGTGCTTTGAGTAACCCTCGAAGAGGACCATACCCAAATCATCCTCTCCATCCAATTTTATTTTGCACCCCCCAATCGTTCGCCATTTACCCCCTTTCCAGACCGTTCAGCTCCGCCTCGCATTCGCATCACCAAACAGTCCTCGTCTGCGAGCTCACACACCGCGCATAGCAATGGTATCACTATTCGGCTGGGGCTCAAGCCCAAAACCCGAGTCAAACCAACCAACACCTCCTCAAGAGAAGCCGACACCCGATGAATCCGCAACTCCAGCATCAACACAAACACAAATTGCACAACCACCCTCGCCCCAAACAAACACAAACCTCAAACTCCTCTTCGGAGGAATGACTTTCTTCGCGCTCTCGGTATTAGTCACACGCCGCGCCTTCCATAAGAAACGCATCTCCTGCATCCCGCCTTTCTATACAAGCTCGGTGTACCACCAGCCGCACTCGAACTCCGCGGGCGATGCATTCGAGGCTCTCAATTTGGCGACTCTCAATGTCCTCTCGTTTGGATTGATGGCCGGCGGTGCGGTCGGGTATGCTTTGAATATTAATGGGCTTGAGGATATGCGGAGATTCGTGCGCAATGGGTTGCAGGGTGGTAGTGATACGCCTGTGAAGAGTGACGAGGAGCTCGAGGAGGAAGTTACTGAGTGGGTTTCTAAGATTCTTGGTGATAAGTTTGAGAAGCAATTGGAAAAGGAGAAGATGAAGAGGGCGTTCCAGAAGGATAAGGTGGATCAGGATACTAAAGAGAACTGATCGTGAACTATACACATACCAACTACACTCTACTCATGATTTGATACCAGCTGTACATTATGCATTTACTGGGCATGGTCCGCCGATTACAATGGAAACACACCCGAGCGGGTGCAAGCGAGATTACATGGTACAAGGGTTCATTAGTTGTCGTAATCTTACATGGAATTGGCCATCCAGTTATGGCACACAAGGTCATCATCAGATATTCCCCCCCCCCNNNNCCCCACAAATCCCCCCTCATTCTCGCATCACCTCGCCCTCGGATTCCAACCACCCCCACCCCTTCCACCCATATCGTACACAACCGTCCTGAATTGATCAGGAGCGGTCCATCTCCTCGTAGCGCTGGCGGGCGGTGTCCCGGGTCTTCTCCAGGAACTCGTCGTACCGACCCCGGGTGTTCCGACCCGCTTCTTCGGTTGCCTCACCCAGTCGACCCCCTTGAGCACCCAGTCCCACACCCTGGGCATAGATTTCAGTAGGAATCGGCTCGGTCACGCCGGTTCCTTGAGAACCAAGGCCAGTTCCTTCCTTCCAGCCCATCTTGCTGAGAAGAGAAGCACCAATCGAGGTTGTCTGCACGGGCGTCTCATCCTCTTCTTCTAGTTCGGCGGGACGCTGGTGGGCATTAGCATCGTCACGTCCGAACGCCGCGCGGCGCTCCTTGGCGCGGTCTCGGTATTCGGGAGCAGCAGGCTCAGCAGGAGCAGCAGGCTTGATATCCTGCGCGATACCCGCCTGTTTAAGCTGATCCAAGCCATACTTCACTGCTTCTTCATCTTGCAATTCCTTCAGATGGCGTTCACTGACGCGGTCGTGTACAAGAACATCTTCCGGAGTATCAAACTTGGTGAAGCACAACAGGCACCAGTTCCGCTTTAGGTCTGCAAATGATCGAGGGGTTGGAGGAATGGAATATTCTCGCTCAAGTGTCTCGCGGTATTCATCCTTGCTGTCTTTGTAATTTGGAGTTGGCATGGGTATGACATGATAGATTATCATCCAGCATATGCCGCGTATTCTCAAATCAACATCCTTCAGGTTTTCGCGGTGGATGTCACTTTCGCGCTCGTGGTATCTGAGGTGACCCGCATCCACCAGATCTTGCATGCACAAGAGGCAGCGGTTCTTGTTGAAGTCTGCAAATGATGGAGCCGGCGGAGCAGCTGGTTCAGTCGCCGGAGCAGCTGATTCAATCGCGGGAGTTACTGAGCTCGAGCTCTCTGCGGGGTTTCCAGAAGCATCTCGGTTGATCCCATGTAGCTCAGCGTGACGGTCACTCCAGAATTGAAGCTGGGATGGCATTGCAAGCTTCTTTGTACTGGCACTACCCGGGCCGTCAGTTTTTCTCTTTTTACCCTTGTCGGAGTCCTTCATGCCCTTGGCTTGGGCGTCTCCTTGGTTGGAAGTTGTCTTGTTCGCTCTCTGCTCCTGCGCGGCATCGTCTTCCTCAGTTGACACCACGAGTTCCGTGACGAATGCTGCATCATCCCAGTACATCAATTTCAGCGATGGGTTGTTAGATGGGCTGAAAGTGAAGTAGCTAGCACCGGATGGAGCGTTCATGACTGGAACAAACACTCCGCCATGAATGTAGGAAACCAACACCGGCTTGGAGGAGATGGTGAATTTTTCGAAAGAGTTGAGGCGCGCCATTGCAGCTTGCGCATCCTGAAATGTCAAGCGTTAGAAAGCAAAACCAATATAAGTGATGAATAAAACAAACGTACGGTGATTCCTGCAAATTCTGCGAATCCGTAGCCCCAGCTTTCATTGGTTCTGCGGTCACGTACAAGGAGCACGCGACGGAGAGAGCCTTCGCGCGCTCCCAAGTTGCTGTCGCCAGTGGTCGAGGCTACCTTCGATCCCTTCTTGTGATTGTCAGGGGCACTGTCATTGTTTCCAGAGGGGCGATACAGTTTAGAAACTCCTTTTGCGAGAAGCTCCTCTGTCACAGACGCCGCCAGACCACGGATCAGGAGGAACTGGGAAGGCTGGCCCTCAGGAGCGACATCATTGTCACCTTCGTTAGCTATCTTGGGAGCGGAAACTCCAGGGGGACCAGTAGAATCCATATCTGTTTGGATGGTTAGTGATGCAAATAGGGTGAGGGGTTGTGATGTACGTACCGGGTCGTGGAATACCGCACTTGAAACAATGGGAACGTGTGGAGAAGTTGAGAACGAGACACTGATTTTGTGAGCGCAGAACAATAGGTAAGCTTGGAAGTACCTATGTAGGTACCTCCGACCCGGGAAAGCGGGTCCTCTAGCCCTGGAGGCCACCACATTGACTTACCTTCCTGCAGTTCCAATCACTTGCGCCTCTTGCACGAGCTCGGTCTTCCCTCTCGCGGCTGTAAGCTATGCGTACTTGCGTGCTTCGGTCGTTTGTGGGACCATAAAAGAAGATGAAAGGGTGATTGCGTTCGACAAAATCGCGCGATGCGTCAATTGTGGGAAAACGCAGGAATCCTAGTTGCCGCGACAACTCTTGAACACAATATCATGTTAGTAACGACGCATGCTCTTCAAAACTGTCTGCCACTTTCACATACTCGTCTGTCGGTCTCGAATGACCCGAATATTTTCCAGGCCGTCGACATGATAGGCATTGCTGAGTTCAGTCGCGATCTATTTGCTCATAAATGAGCGCATTGTCAGCATTTGTCCTCGACGACGGAAATATTCAAACGCTGATCCAGTCACTGGATTACATAACTCACATGTTCCTCTGCCATGTCCACTGGAAGTCCGTCCATCATGACTTCTCTGCTCACCTGTCCCATATGGGACTGGCCTCGACGAGGGCTACGAGTTCGGCTTCGATTGTCGCTCGCACTTCGATAACCCTCTCGATCGCGGTCTTTGTACGTGTTTCTGCCTCTGTGAGGAGATGAGCGCGAAGTTCGATGGCGATAATCATCGCGATCATGATTTCGGTAGCCTTGTCCAGATTCTCGGTCTCTGGGGTACTCGGGTCTGGCGTCGGCAGCTAGTCTTCGAGGCGAGCGTGCACGATCTTTATTTACCGATTCAGATTAGAATGACATTAGCCTCAATTTGACACCATGTGGATAGGGAACTCCTGTGAGCAAGATGTGCATGGGCTTATACACGATTGACGTGCGGGGAGAAGCTTACCAGGCGAGCGAGATCGCGATCGATCATCATACATGCGGCCATGATCATTTCGCGAAGGAAAGGGTCGACGAGATGAACTCGAAGAAAAATTATCATTCCGATACGGAGGCGCCATGGTTGATGAACATTTGAAAGAAAGAATGGAGCAAAAGACTGTGAACTGGAAGTGAACTGAAACCTGGAGACCTCGGAGCTCCGATAACGATATCTCCAACCCGATACCGGCATAAAATATCTCCGCTCCGAGCGGAGTGACTTCAATGTTCTTCGACCCGTGAACCGGGCACATGAAGTGCTCCCGTGGATGCAAATCTTCCGAGTCAAACCCGTGCAATGTGGATTAATAGAAGCAAAGTTGGATTCAATGCTCTGGGTTCAATTGAATCCCTGCCCAGATGTATGTTGCCGACGCATGCATATCAAAATTGCATGTACATAAATATGGAAGTACCTTGTATCTATATCAATAGTTACAGGTAACTGTATACATTGCAACTTATAACATGTCGCCCTGGAGGACTTCATGTCCTGGAGATATACGAGATATACTTCTCATTATCAAATGACACTTCACATTAATTTACATGGATCAGATGCAGCATAAATCTGAAAAATGGCCTGCCAAGAACCCCTCCAGCCCAGTTGCATCATCGTAGCTATTATCATCCAGGTGGAGACGATCCACATCGTGTGGCTTCTGATTCAACAGATGCAAGTTGCATTCCAAAACGGCTCACACCTCGGGCCGACATATCAATCCCTGAGGACCCCGATGATTGTCCGCATCTGCCCCGCGGTGGGATAAACATGAGCGATTCGCCATGCTCCAAGTGTCCTTAACAACACATCTCTCACTGCAAATAACATAAATATATAGCCAACACTGCTCCAGAATCCCAAATTCTCTCTTCCTTCCCTCAGGATACGCTAATTCCCTCCCTTAAATTGCCATATCTAGAACCGCCATGGCTACCCCAGGAAACTCCAACCACCGTGCCTGGTGGAAAGAAAGCTCCGTGTACCAGATTTGGCCTGCCTCCTTCAAGGACTCAAATAACGATGGTATTGGTGATATCCCTGGTATCATCTCCAAACTTGACTACATCAAGAACCTCGCCGTGGATGTCGTCTGGCTGTGTCCATCGTACAAATCGCCGCAGGTGGACATGGGCTATGATATTTCCGACTACTACAGCATCGCCGATGAGTATGGCACGGTTGAAGATGTCGAGAAGTTGATTGCTGGCTGCCACCAGCGGGGTATGAAACTCCTAATGGACCTGGTCGTCAACCACACCAGTGATCAGCATGAATGGTTCAAGCAGTCGCGCAGTTCCAAGGATAACGAGTACCGTAACTGGTATGTTTGGAAGCCGGCCAAATACGATGAACAGGGCAACCGCCAGCCGCCCAACAACTGGGTTTCTCACTTCCAGGGTATGTACTTCTATTTCTATCAGTGTTAAACCCATCTAACAATATACTTCAGGGAGCGCCTGGCAATGGGACGAACTGACCCAAGAATACTATCTGCACCTGTACGCAGTCGAGCAGCCCGACCTCAACTGGGAACATCCCCCCGTCCGCAAGGCCGTGCACGATATCGTGCGATTCTGGCTCGACAAGGGCTGCGATGGGTTCCGCATGGACGTGATCAACTTCATCAGCAAGGAGCAGAGCTTCCCCGATGCACCCATCAAGGACCCACGGACGCCCTGGCAATGGGGCGACAAATGGTACGCCAATGGCCCGCGCTTGCACGAGTACCTCCAGGGTGTTGGCAAGATTCTCAAGGAGTACGACGCCTTCAGTGTAGGCGAGATGCCGTTCGTCACTGACGAGAAAGAGGTGCTCCGTGCGGTGCAGTTTGACCGCAATGAGATCAATATGATCTTCAACTTCGAACATGTTGACATTGACCATGGCAAATATGACAAGTTTGAACCTGGTAGCTGGAAACTCACTGATTTGAAGGACTTCTTTGAGCGTTGGCAGACCTTCATGTATGCCAATGATGGCTGGAATGCACTCTACTGGGAGAATCATGACCAGCCGCGCTCGATTGATCGCTACACTAATGCTAGTGAGGAGTATCGACTCGTCGCGTCCAAGATGCTGGCTACGGCCCTGGCCTTGCAGGCTGGTACTCCGTTTGTTTACCAAGGACAAGAGTTGGGAACTAGAAATGTGCCCAAATCATGGGGTATTGAAGAATACAAAGACATTGATTGTCTGAATCACTGGAAAAGGTTATTCCACTCTCCTCATCGCACTTGAGGATGTTAGCTGACAAGGGGTATTCCATAGACTGCCAAAGGACGACACCACTGCCCAAGCAATTGCTCTCCAAGAATATCAGAAGAAGTCGCGCGACAACGGACGCACCCCGGTCCAGTGGTCGGCTGCCGAGAATGCCGGTTTCACTGGACCTGGCGTCAAGCCCTGGATGTCTGTGAACACCGATTACGTGCGGGTCAATGCCGAAGCGGAAGTCAAGGATCCCAACTCGACATACCATTACTGGGCTACTGTGCTGAAATTGCGCAAGAAGTACCTCGATGTCTTTGTCTACGGTGATTTTACACTTCTGGACAAACCTAACCAGGAGGTCTTTGCGTACACTCGCCAGTATGGTGACCAAAGAGCCTTGGTTGTGTGTCACTGGACAGAGAAGACTCTGGAGTGGGACGCGGCCAGCAATGGTATCACTGGCGTGAAGAAGGTCTTGCTCGACACTTATGAAGGTGTTGACGAGGTTTCCCAGCGGTTCTCGGGTGAAAAGTGGTCACTTCGTCCCTATGAGGCTGTGGTGTTGCTTCTGTGATATATATATGAGAAGATCTGCGCTCGGCCACAAGACATTCCTCATACATTGTAGCTAGACTGTTTTCCACAATGAAGAAAAGTGAACAGAACCCCAAGCAATAGAATAAGAATCATAGAACGAACACACACCTGAACCAAAAAATCCATACCAAGCTGTCAACTCACGGTGCTCTCCGCAGATCGGGGGGCGCCTCTTATCCGATCCCCGCAGCAGATAAGCATCGAGGGGGTCGGTTCCAACATTCCAACATTCGATAGAACCCAATCCAATTCCCTCAACCCCATTGATCCTCAATCCAATAACAAAATGTCCTCCTCAGAACAAGCCCAACTCCCCGCCCACCTCGACCCAAAAACCTACCCACGCACACACCACGACGCAACCCAAAACATCCACTTAACACTAACATACGAAACCCTGGACGCAAACACCTATTTATCGCAAACCTCCTCCCCAGCTGCGGGCGCCAACATCCTCTTCCTCGGCACCACGCGCGATACCTTCGAAGGCCGCCCCGTCTCGCAGCTCAGCTACACGACCTACCCGCCTCTAGCACTGAAGACGCTAGCGGGGATCGCCGAGGCCGCTGTGAAGACGCATCGGCTTGAGGGTGTGAGTATTGCGCACAGGCTTGGCACTGTGCCTATTGGAGAGGCTTCTATTGTTATTGCTGTTAGTGCGGGACATCGGGGCGCGGCGTGGAGGGCGGGTGAGGAGGTGCTTGAGGCTTGTAAGGAGAAGGCGGAGATTTGGAAGAGGGAGGAGTTTGTTGATGGGGGGATGGAGTGGAGGGCTAATGCGGATCGGGATGCTGAGGGGAGGGCTCTGGGGACCGGTGCTGTTTAAGGATATACATGGTGTGTAGGCTGGGGTTTTGTGCTTTGATGAACTTGCTTGTTGGTGTCCCGATGCTTGTGGCTCGTGGGTAATGCTGATGGTTTCTTTTACAGGTGTCACCCAAACAAAATTGGTTCGAAGGGCTTCTATATTTGTTTGTTTCGACCGAGTTCGGCCTGGTTACTCCAAAAGTACGAGCATGACCACAAAAAGGGGAGCATTTGGAACACTTTTCTGGGCTGAGTAGGGTATTCAGATATTCAAATGACTATATTGTACAATTTCCTTACATACACCTGGCGCAAGTCTCTTACTCCGTCTTGAGTGGCTTTCCCTCCCTCTTCCAGTCATTGATGTGCTCCATGATCACCTTGGACGCAGACTCGGGGGTATCCTGGCGGCCGATACACTCAACGAAGTCATTGTCGGGGTCTATAATAAACAATTAGCATACTGAAACTGCATATATAGGTTACAGCTTATCAGCCAACTCACCCATCAGGTAGAAGTAGATACTGTGGTCCACGAGGTAGTCCTCGCCGGGCTTCACATCCTTGGGGGTACTGAAGTACACACGGTACTGCTTGCACACATGCTTGATTTGCTCGTACGTGCCAGTCAGGCCGACGATGCCGGGGTGGAACTCCTTCAGATACTCGCGCAGCACCTCGGGTGTATCACGGACGGGATCACAGGTAATGAAAACGGGCATGAAGAGCTTCTCGTCTCCGGTCGCAGCCTTGACCTTCTCGATGATCTCGGCCATCTTGTCCAGCTCATCGGGGCAGATATCGGGGCAGTGAGTGAAGCCGAAGTAGACCTGAAGAAGACCAAGCGAGGTTGTGTTAGCGAGCGTCGTTCCACCATATAAAATCCATTGGTGCACTTCTACTCCATTGTCCTGGGTAACTCACGAAGCTGTATTTGCCCTTCAGGTCCTCCGCCGTAAACTCCTTCCCATCAAGATCCTTGAGGACGAACGGACCGCCAACCTTCGGCTTACCAACACCCTTGCTCATCTCCGTCATGCGCTTGCGCTCAAGACGCGCCTTCTCAACACGGAAGTAGAGCATCATACCGGCACCGGTCAGCACGAAGAGCAGTGCGGCCTTCCACGAGAATGGGCCGGTCGAGTTGCGCTGGCGCATCTGGCCCATTGTCTTAGGACCTGCTCGGAAGGCGGAGGTTGAGAAATTGTTATGCGCGGAGATCATGGTGCGCATGCTTTGATTGCATCGTGGGCGCTGTGCTTGGGTGTAGGCTCGGCATTGTGATGTGGTGTTATTTCGGAGAGGGAGGATACGTTGTGTTGGGGTAGATTCAATGGCGATATTGCGGGTGGCTCGGGTGAAGAGCCCACTGGCCAACCTCATGGGAGAAGGCATTGTTATTGTTGCAAAGTGGTTGGGGAGGTCTCGAAGGAAGGTTGATTATCAATTGTCAGGTCCGGAATTCGAGAATCTCCAGATCGACAGCTCAATTAAGTTTAGCGTATCTGCCTCAGGCGCCAATTTCCCGGTTTGTATAGTTATTGCTCTCCCCAATGTTAGATGCATTCTACAGGGAGTTTATCTCGATAAAATAAATTGCACTCCAAAGTTGACTGCAAAACGCTATGATAGAGATTCTAGCATCCACTCGCACGCTGATCAAGGATAAATGTATACAACGCCAAGTTATTCTGCCTGACAGAATCGCCTCGGGGTCAGTTATATGGACCTTTATATGTATACCAATGCTAGATGTATAGCGGTTCTAGCGTGTAAAAAGGAAGGAAAGGAGGAAAGGAGAGAGAAAGTTATCAAACTATAGATCACATAGCAATACCTGAGGCATTCAACAAGATTTCTGTCATATTCGATAGGTGAAATAAGTGAAATACCAGAATATTGGGCTAAGGTTATAGTGGACCAGCTCCCCGAAAGTGGCGCTGAGAAAGAGTGAAAAAGCATAAATTTTGTAGAAGCCCAACTTGTCAACTACTGTAGCATGCTAGAAATATGCGGTCAGAAGACCGAGACCACTATCATAAGTCAACATCACCAGGCGAGAAGATAATTTCCTCCGATCCTGTAAGCTTGTCACGTTCACCTTCAAGTGACAGATCATCCTCCAGTGCGACCTCTACCATGTCTTCCATATCGCTCTGAAGGTAACGTGGGCGGTCATATCTCTCCCATCTCGGCTCTTTAGCAAGCGTTGCTTTGTCAATGGATTTACTTGACAGAAACCGAAATCGGATCTTGCGATATTGAACCGCGATAATTTGCTCGCCTTGAGCCACAAACTGCCGTTGTAAGCTTTCCGCGCGCCCACTAGACCCGGCTAGTCTAGGGTCGGCTAGATCACCGAATGGCACGATAGCTCCCGATGCTAATAGTGCACTGGAAACTGGCAAAGCCACGTTTCCATTTAGAAGCTTCTGTTCTCGCGACTGCTCGGCAATATGAGCGTCTAAGATGGTATGATAACCAACCACAACGTATATATCCTCTCCCTCATCGATAACACGCTCGATCCACTTGCGAACATCTTCTGACTTCACAATCTCTCGAAACCACTGCCCATTATTGTCCAAGTAATAGGTCTTTACTTCTTTGGTATTGATATGAATCGAGGCATTCGTGCGTCTTGACGCCGTGGAGGAGAGGAAGGCGGTAATGTCAGAAACAAATTTGCGTTGTGCCATAAGAGAGTCGGCGCCGTCGTACTGTTTTGCAACTTTTTCGATAACGCGGAAATCCTTGATTGGTTTCGGATCAAGGTAATCTCGATGAGGTTCGTCAACATTGGTGACGAAACGTCCTAGCTGAATAGCGGACGGTGGCAGTAAGAACTGCGGGAGAAGAACGCTACTACGCATTTTCAAGTAAATCGGGGACTTGGAGCGGTATGAAAAGTATCGAGTAAGTTGCGTGGCATGGGGGGAATATATGGAGGGAGAGCCGACGATCGAGTAGAGTGGGTTAAGTTGTAAACTACGCAATCAGCTGCGCTATAACCAATGCTGCTGGATTCCCTCGCCATTGGATGAGTGGACAGCGCCACTACGCTAACTGGTGTCCAACGCACAAGGACTAATTGACAGGCGAGGATGATGATATGTTGTTATCTTATTCAACATCAAATGTGGTATCTCATTAATTGTTTACATCTCCTGCAGCCTGCAGATATCACGCACTCAGCGACAGCAGTCACAGGATTAGTTGGGAAACAGGCTTTCTGTCTCTACGGGATAGGGTAGGAGATGAGGAATCAAACAAAAAGCGAGGCTAGGAAACCTTTACGCGCAAGGCCAGATTGGGACGGAGAACCATGTGTGGCTGTCTTGAATTGGACACTGGGACTGGCCCTTGCCAAGACGTAGTAAGCAGCCACCAGACCTCATCTTGATGGTGCCGGTGCCCAGATGCGTTATCACAGATTACGTGCAGACGAGATTTACTGCCATAGAAGCGGTTGCAGAGTGGTTTGAATTGGAAGAAGGAGAGAAATGCCTCTTTTCTCACATGAATGAGACAAAAAAAAAGAAAACAAAACTCTACACTCGAGATGCTGGCAGACCTGATGCCTGAGGTACCTTCTACAACAATGCGGGCGATTCGACAAACGCCGAGAACTTGATTCCAAACCAATAGTGCAATGACTCGTGAAAAGGTGGCTACATGTTTTTAGTTTCTTTTTAGTTTCTTTTTCATTCCTATTTTGGATATGTCAACCAACATTATTAGCATCCTTACGCCCGGTCGCCGCAGAGCTGCCTCCGTCCATGCTGACGTGTCCGCATGCGAACGAATTGTCTGTAAGTCAGCCTTGAATCCACACTCTGGGCTCTGGGTCGCCGTATATTATAGCTGTGTGAGCCTATGGATTCTCGATCTCTCTATCTTTCAGCAACATTCAAGTGGATAATCCAACACCATTCGATCCAATATGGACCCAGCTTGGTTGGCTGATTTAGGTCATCTCCTCGAACGAAAGTACCATGACACGGGGAATTTTCAAGATCTCTGCAACGCTACTGCACTTTTCTCGGCAGCGGTCTCCAATACAACCGAGAATGACCCTTCTTACTCGCACTATCATGACTCCATGATGAGTAATCTCCAAGTTGCGTTTGATATTCAATTACAGCAGGAAGATATTGTGGAGAGGGTCATGCTGTGCCGCCAGCTTTACGAAGCCCATGAGGCAGTCAAATCCCTTGAAGCAATACAGACCATTTCGGAAGCCGCGATGGGTGACGAAGACTTCTCCCGTGGGTCAGCTGGAGCCAGCGATGATGGTGTTGGCGCCGATGATCAGACCGAGAAGAGTCCACGATGGGCCGTCCTGCAATCCGTGAGTCTACTTTATTACAAAGAGTACAAGAAAAAGGAAGGAATAGAAGATTCCGGTAGGTTATTTCGACTCCCCTTAGTTTCAATGAATTTTCTCACACCTCACATTTCCAGACAGCGACGATTCAGAAACCAGCAACTCTGATAGCGAGCCCGAGAATCAATCCGAAGAGAGTGATCCTGAAGAGAGCGACCCTGAAGAGAGTGACTCTGAAGAGAGTGACTCTGAAGAGAGTGACCCTGGAGAAGCAGGGCATATAGAATTCCTGGACAAGGCAATCCATGCGTCGCAAGAGGCAATCCGGGAATACCGCGAGGCAAACCAGACCACTACTGATGGCTTGCCAACCATTGTAGCAATGTTAACCGCCCTGGCACGTATGCTGGAGAGGCGATATGACAAAACAGGACAGGAGGAAGACTTCGACGAGGCAATTCAATTATGTCGGCTGGCTTCACAGAACACTCCTAGTGATGACATACACTTTGCAGCAGTTCTGGAATACCTCAGAATGAAGCTTGTACGTCGATACAAACGAACATGGCAGATAGAGGACATCGATGAGTTGATTTGCCTGCGTCGCCAAACCATGAAGGTCATTCCTGATAATGATCCTAAATTACTGAGCGACCTTGGAGATTTGCTTGCAATGCGATACGACCAAACAGGGCAAAAGGAGGACCTCAACGAGGCAATTCGACTATCCCGCCAGGCGATCATGATCACACCTCGTGACGAGCCTGGTTTTGTAGGGGTTTTTGCTACTTTTGGCGGTCAGCTTATCCGACTCTACAGACTTTCAGGTCTGGTAGAGGACCTGGAAGAGTCGATCCAGATATCTCGCCAAGCAATTCAAATCATGCCTAGTGATGATGTCGATCTTGGGGGGCCACTAAATAATCTTGGAATCGCGCTTGGACACCGATATGAACGGACGGGGCAAATGGAAGACCTCGACGAGGCCATTGAAGTGTATATCAAGGCAGTCCAGCTCACTCCTACAGGCCACCTCAATCAAAATACGTTGTTCATAAACCTTGGGAACAACCTTGAACGTCGATACGGACAAACAGGGCGGATGGAAGACCTCAACCAGGCGACTGGTATTTTTCTCCAGGCAGTCGAGCTCCTTCCCGAGAACGATCCCGCTCTCGCAGGCGTATTAAATGGCCTCGGAATCAAGCTTTTTCGCCGATACTTACGACAACATATCCCTGAGCTCCTTGACCATGCCATCCGGGTATGTCGGCAGGGAATTCAGCTTACTACCGATAACTACCATGTCAAAATAATGCAATCAAGAAACCTTGCAATGATGCTCCATTCTCGATACGAACGAACAGGTCAAACAGAAGACCTCGAAGAGGCACTTCAAATATCTCGCCACGGGGTTCAGGCTATTCAGACTGGCCACCCTGACCAACCTATGCTGCTAGACACCCTTGGAACCATACTTGCAAGTCGGTACCAGAAATCAGGGGAGATAGGAGATCTTGAAGAAGCAATTTTCATGTCCGGGAAAGCAATCCAAAGCCTTCCTAACGGCCATCCTCATCTTATATGGTTGCTCTTTCAGCGCCCACATCTGCTCAGGTGTCAATATACAGAGACAAAGCGGGTAGAGCTTCTCGACGAAGCAATTCGACTAATGCAGCAGGTTTTTCAAACCACAAGCGCATCTCCTATAATGCGGGCCAAAGCGGCTACCCAACTTGGAGAGCTCCTACTCGAGCGCGGAGACCACCAAAGCGGCTACATATTATCTACGAAAGCTATCGATCTTCTTCAGCTTATTCATTCAAGGTCTTTGGCACTGGATGATCGACAATGGATCGTTACACATTTCCTGGGCTTGGCGACATTGGGATGCTCCTTTTCTCTTCAAGTGAAACAGCCTCTTATCAATGGTCTACAACTTTTAGAGAGTGGACGCGGTGTTATTCTCAGTCTTCTCATGGATGACCGGAGTGATACGACCAAACTGAAGGAGGCCCATCCCGACTTATGTTCACTTTACGAAACTCTTCGCCTCCAAGTGAACACTCCTTTTGAGGGACCTATAACACACGAGAATGAATGGAAATATACAAAACAGCCTAAAGCTATCGACGATCTCGAAAAATGCATACAGGATATACGACGCCTTCCAGGCTTTGGATCCTTTCAACTAGGTCTCACTAAGGAGCAAATTCAACATGCTTCTATAGAAGGCAGTATCATCGTGATCAATATGTCTCGGCTAAGGAGTGATGCTATCATTGTCTCATCAACCGGGATAGACTCTGTTTCTCTTCCTCGATTCAACGCCACCGAAGCTCAAACCTGGGCTATGCAGAACATGATCTGGGGTTCGCCCAGCGAACGTGGTAGGAAGAACAAAGAATACCGCAAATTCTTAGCCTGGCTCTGGCACGAATGCGTGAAGCCTATTCTTTCGCACCTTGGCCATGACGTTCAATCCTCTCCCGAAAGCCTCCCTAGAGTCTGGTGGATTGGGACTGGAATCGCCAGCTTCTTCCCATTTCATGCTGCGTCCGATTTCTCAGCAGGATCGACAGAACACACATTCTGTCGCGTTTTGTCTTCCTACACCGTATCAATCAAGGCACTCATACACGCTAGAGAGCGGACTCCCATTTCCCCGTTCTCCAGCGCACATCCTCGGAAGATGCTTATGGTCACTATGGGGACAACGCCCGGCGCTGACGACTTGCCTGGCACTGTGACTGAAAGGTCTACTGTTTTGGAAATACTTGGTCCTTGTGCCCAAGTGGAGATCTTAGACCAACCTGACTCTGCAAGTGTCATACGCCAGATTCCCGAATACGATATTGCCCATTTTGCCTGCCATGGATTTTCCAACTGGAGAACCCCCTTAGAGAGTGGCCTTATATTACAATCCGATACTGGAGCCTCACCTGACACTGACAATTTAAGCGACACCGAATCGTCAAGCGACACTGAAAACCCAAGACAGGATATCTTGAGCGTTGAAAAACTTTGCATGAACAATCCAACACAAGGGGAAATTGCATACCTTTCCGCTTGCTCAACTGCACAGAACACAGCAGTTCCTTTGATGGATGAGATGCTCCACGTTGTGAGTGGGTTCCAGGTTGCCGGATTCAGACATGTCATTGGAACTTTATGGCCATCTAGTGATGAGGTCTGTGCGGAGGTTGCAAGGTCGTTTTACACTGAACTTTGTCGGAGTGGTACTGTGCAATACACCGACAGAGATATCGCACTCGCACTTAATAAAGCGTCCTCGGCGCTCGCCACGAGTCCTGATTTTCAAAAACGGCCGTTGCATTGGGCACAGTACATTCACTATGGTGCATGAGCATAAGCGACTCTATGGAAAGAGACACATTGGCTTCTCGTCACTAGTTGCGTCCGTTGGTTCTATAAGAGGTGGGCATTTCGTACAACGGTGACGAGCAGGCCTTGACGTCCGCTCCGGGAAAAGACCATGCCTTAGTATACATGTAAGTACAGACTAGGAGTTTCGGGTATAATGTCGCAATACGTGCTGTGCTCTATCCAGTAATCGTTTTTTGGCGTTGAATGCGTCTCTTGTCTTCTCCTAGCGCGGTCATCGGAAAATCAGCCGCAAGTTTCTCTAAAACCGAATGGAGCTCATCGACTATTAACAAGGTTCACGGATAGTCAAGGAGCTTCTTGTGTAAAATTTAGACTCTCACCCCACGAGAAACAGAGTAGATGATTATATACATAATAACAAGATATTCAACCATTCGTCTATGTCATAGCACCGTGGAAAAGTCTCTCAAATGGCATTTGGGAACGTGTGAGGGTTCTTGAGAGTCTCGGGAGAAGAGCGCACATTCGGGCCAATGAGATGGTCAAAGGCAGGCGAGTGCTCAACACGAGGGCTCAAGTCCTTCAGATCCCACAAGTAACCGAGGGTCTTCAGAACGGAGGTAGCACTGTACGAGGAAGACTCGCCGGTGACGGGGTCGGTACCATAGCCCTCGACGTGACCCTTGGGGGTATAAGGAGACAGCAACCAGGTAGGGATACGACCACCCAGACGGTCAAAGCTGAAAGTGTACTCGCTGCCGTCATAAGCTTTCTCGGTGTAGGTCTTGTTGTCGGGGCGGACGGCAAGCGGGGGCGCGACATGGTCGTAGAATCCACCGGTCTCATCGAAGGTGACGAGCAGAAGGGTCTTCTCCCATTGAGGGCCGTTGCGGACGGCATCGTAGATCTGCTTCAGGAAAACCTCACCGAAGGAGACGTTGCCGGCGGGGTGCATGGAGTTTGTGTTCAGACCGCAGCAGGACGGGTTGATGTACGACAGCTGGGGGAGAAGGCCCAGGTAGGCATCCTGGTAGAAGTTCTCAAGCGGCACAACGTTGCTCTTTGCGTTTTTGGTGGTCCAGTCGAAGAACAGGGCATCTGGGTTGAAGGCGCCGTTGGTGCCGTCGTAGTTGAGCCACGAGATGCCCTTCTCCGAGGCAGCCTCGAAGATGCTGGTGCTCTCGATGGAGGAGACATCGAAGCTCTCATCGTTCTTGCCATGGCCGTCGGTGACACCCGAGACCGCGCAGAGACGGTTGGGGTTGGTGGGCTGGTTGATGGTCAGTCTGATATATTTTGGTAGTTTGTAATACGGGCGGGACTTACACCAGGGACACAGGAGTGCCAGTTGTTGAAGGTAGTGAACTCATCGACCATTTCAACGATGGTGGGGATCTGACCCTCAGAGTAGTATCCCAGGACCTCGTCGGCTGCGCGCTGAGCAGAGATCTTGGGGTACCGGAGCATATGGCGGTTGACGAATCCTGACAGGTCCGCTTTCAAAGAGCCGTTGGCAATGGCTTCGTTGTCAGGGTTATAAGTTCCATAGAGCTCGAAGTTTGTACCGGTGAGCGTGTGGTCGGGGTCATTGAGAACCGAGTCGTAGTTCTTGAACTGGCTGGGCCACTTCTTGCTGCCTGGGTTGCTAATATCCTCCAAGTTGTAGAAAGGACCATTGTTGACAACGTTGTCCAAACCATTCTTTTTCACACCACCCAGAATGTTGTCAAATCCGCGATTTTCCAGCAGGACCCAGACAACATTCTCGATCTTGTCTTTCATGTTGGCAATGGACTCCTTCGAGCCCGACTTGTATCCAAAGGGCGCGTTTCCTTTGCCAGTCTCCACGGCCGCACCCAGGGCGCTACCGGATAGACCGAGCAAGGAAATGAGAGCGGTGGTCTTCATCGTGCCAGTAAATGATGTGGTAAACAGAGTTGGACTGAAGTGAGTACAAAGATCATTTTCTCGATCGCTGCAAGGCTTTTATATCTCTCTCCCTACATAATATGTGCATTAGAAGAGATGCTTAATACAACATAATTGAGGAACGTACAGGCAGAAATTAAACTCCATGGCAAATGAAATGCCGCCGTCTCTGGCACATGTTCAGTCCAAGAGTTTTGATCGGCCGATCGACTATCGATTGTACGCGAGTATGGCCGGCATAACATTGGTGGAGTTGAGACAATCCGGATGCTACCGGTAGTTGATAATGCTTGTGTCCAGATTGGATGCAAAGACAAAGAAGTCCCAGGCGGGAGGACATGCCCAGACGGAAGTATAGGTGGGTCTTACTTAGGTGGAGCCTCCAAGGCTAGCCCTGCAGGTACACCAATCAAATCATCTGCCAACAGTGCTTAATATGCGCCAAGTCACCAATCACACTCCGTTCTTTTCGCATGCCGAGGGGTATGAAGACGGATGTGGCTTTCGTATCCCATTCGCTAGGTATCATTTGAAGTGACCTTTGGAGTAGATCTCGGGAGTGAGTCGGATAACGCTATATTCCGCATCTTAAAGGGGAATTAGCGGGAAGATGCGACATATGGCAATGCACGTGGTCTAAGAAAGGGCATAGAATAATAGTCGAATGCCAGATAAAGAACAGAATAGTGGAGAGAGCATTGGGGTGATATTACAGACTCTAGTCTCTATCTAGGTAAAATCCGCGAGTAGCGAAATATTTGTCCAGCCGCGCCTCAACAGACGGGCCCTCAAAGATACCTGCAATATATTGGTCAGGTCGCAGCAAGTAGACAGCATCCTTGATCAGCCCAGCTTTGGCGTATTGGTCGTGCCAGCGGAAAGTGAAAACCTGCACACTCATCTCCTGGGCCCACTTGTCAACTTGTGGTAGAGACTCCCCATAAATATGGAGCTGCCAACAAACATCTCGCAGGGTTGAAAAATTGTCCACTTCGTTGATTTCAACCCACGGGAGACGATCGCCTGGCTGCACTGTCCCTTGGCCGGTCTCACAAAGACTACTGCCCCTATAGTTGCAAATGAGCTGAGAAGCGCCCCGGAAGATTCTGGTCCGGGTAAAATCGAATCTCAAAAGCAGTGGCACAAGATACGGAATCAGCCAATTTCGAAGAATGTGTGGGAAGAATCCTTTGGATGTTAACGTCATAAAGCCCGCGTCGGTCGACTTGACTATCATCATGGCAAATGAGCGGCGTTCGGACTCATATGATTCCAATAGTTGATGTTTTGCTTCTTCAGTCATGTTTGCCTCTGTGAGAACGGCGGCTAGTTTCCATGCCAAATTGACCGAGTCCATGATGCCGGTGTTCATTCCCTGCCCGCCGACTGGGCTGTGGATGTGAGCCGCATCACCGACAAGGAACGCACGATTGCTGCGGAATCTGTCCGCCACGCGGTGGTGACTGCGGTAAGTGGAGAACCAGTTGACCTTTGTGATGTCTATATCCATCACTTGCATGATTCGGGGTCGAACGTCTTCGAATGTAATCTCGTGCTCACGCTCTGGCGACTCACGGTCATGGCCATCGTTATCCGGGGCCATGATACCAACCAATCGTGCATGGCCTGCTTTGTTGTAGGGGACTATCAGGTTGAAAGTGTCATCTGTGAACACCACGTTCCCTTCGCCGTTGAAGTGCTTGTCGCTTTTGCCTTCGACATCGGCGATGTAGAACAGCGGTTTGTATGTTTCACCCTCGAATTTGGCACCAATTGCGCGGCGAACAGCCGAATGTGCTCCATCACACCCAACTATGTATGACGCCTCATGTGTGGTTGAGCTCCCATCAGCCTCGCGGAACAGGGTAGCAGTGATGCTGGACCCGTGGTCCGCAAAGCCTTGCAACTTTGACCCTCGTTCAACATGGATCCCGACGTCATTCAGTCGTTTTTCCAGCATTCTTTCGTGATCGTCTTGCGGTGCACTTAGCATGAACGGGTACGGAGTCAACTTGCGACCGAAGTCCTGTAACGAAATGTGTGCTTTGTGCTGCGTATGAACCCAAAGATTTGTCGCTGGTAACTTGTATCCAATTGCCAGCAGGTCTTCGGCCAATCCGAGCTGTCTATACAGCTCGATTATGCGTGCATGAACAATTATCGCTCGTGAGTCTTTCGCCGGAGCCTCTGCCTGGTCAAAAATGTGGACATTAACACCTTGATGGTGAAGCCACAGAGCAAGGACAAGGCCAGTTGGGCCTGCGCCGACAATCAGAACATCCGTTTTGGGTTTCATGTTTGGAAAATCTTGGGAGTGAGGTTATTTAGGTTGAATTGATGTATCAAGGGCAAAATACCGGGGTCAAAAGATGATTGCAAGTAGGAAATTTGGTGGTCATATCCAAGGTCAGCAGCGAGCGGAACCGACTTTAAATAAAATTTCTGACTAGGCAGACACCATCGCTCTGTAAAGAAATGAACCCCAAAAGAATGTTAATCATGACTCTGCTCGGCTGTTTAGTCGCCGACCCCGAGGCTCGTATAACGCCAAGACACCTGGACGGCATCGGGGCGTCGCGTGCCGATCGGCGCGAGGTTCTCCAACTTTTGGGGTATGCATGGACTTCGAACACAATATTGCTGTCATACCTCTTGATTCGTTACAAGCGGTATGTGAGCGAATTCTGAGAACTCGACAGTGTCGGGAATCATGTGTCAAACAGGGATATGTGCTTCCCTAGAGCCTTAGAGCCTCAGACAAGAACCTTGGTTTTTGTGGTCTAGTGGAATATTGCCGTATTTTATTCCATCATCATGCTTAGGTCATGGCAGATATGTTGCATCATCTGTAAAAGATCCTTGGAAGTTACTGAGAAGATTGTCCCAGTCATTCCAATCCTGAGGGCTATCACCAAGTAGGAAACCGAAGTTTTCGTCCAGTCCGAATTGTGAAGTAGAATGGTCGTACCTAGGTTGATCTTGTGGCTTATCATCACGCTTGGCAGTTGGGAAGTTTTCATCTTCCTGTTGCGGGCTAGAAATCCCTGCTGCATTGGCTAACAAGGATGCGACGATGGTTGGACAAGGTGTTGGTGTACGGTGGTTGAGGTTACACTCTTCAATGTACGTCCGCCAGGCCTTGACAATTAAGTGTTGAATGGCCATGTGGAGAGGCGTTGGGCCTTTCTCGCTCATCGTCTTGATATGCTCAGAGTACACATTTCCAATCAATTGCCAGACTTCGCTCTTCTCTTCGGGATCAGTCCGGTGCCGCATTCCCGAGAGCATGAATATCATGGCATCCCACGGCATAAAATTAATCGTGTGCCACGAGTATTTCCGTACAACTGGGTTCTTTTGGGCGTAGTCAGCATACTGTATCATCTTGAGGGAATTCTCAAAGATGATGTTTTTCTCTGCTTGGGATATGCGCATGTTGGGATCTTGGTATTGACGAGGATGGTGGGCCATCATCCGGGTGTAGTATATAGCCGAACGCACCATCATTGTCGTTGCCATATGTAACGGGATGGATTTATCGCAGTGCCGGAGGCACGTGTCTTCCATGTGCTCTTCAAGTTCATCAATTGTCTTGTCCTTGTCCTTTAATGACATCGACGACGATGATAGGAAAGCCCATGGTCCAGTATTAGAACTCTCCATCTGGTCTGACAAACGGAGGAGCCATTTTCCAAATGCCCTCCGAGCCAGAACAAATATCATTTCTGTTGGTCCTGGCTTCTCGCAGGCTGGCTCGGTCATGCGAGGATCGAGGTCGCTATCATTTGCGTTCATGGGTGGTTGGACATCAATTGTGGTTGGGAGCGGCGTTGATGCTACACCACAGAACTGTGCAGATGTGGCATCTATGATCATGAGCTGGAACCAGATGCGACGGCGCATCTCTGTTTCGAATACTGAAAGTCCGTGTGCAGACCCGTCTCGATGAATTCCAATCCGTTGCGCAATCCTTACTGCAATGCCGCATAATGTCCAGACAGTATGTGGATCGGAGAACGAACGCATGCAAAGCTACCGCAACGTCGTTAAAAGGGGATTAGATCTCGTCAAAGGAATATGAACGCACCAGGTATAGCATAAACGCTTGTAGAACTACTGGGTTTGATGTACGAAGAAGCGATGCATTCTTGAAAGCGAGTTGGGCTCCTCGTCTGCACTTTGATAGCAGGGCTTTCTTGCTTTCTCCGAATGACTTTTCAACATCTTCTGCTTGCAAGGAAACCAATGCTATGCAGTATATTGCGAACATCAATGCTTCGATCTCCCGGCTTAATTTTAAAAAATCACTCATGGCATCCAAGATTTGTTGTTGAACAGTTGGAGCATGTATAATTTTGATGAGCGGGTTCACATTCTCGAGAAAGGCCTGCCACAACTTGAAGATATCCAGGGGACTCGGGTGGAGCTCTGTAAGAACTTTTTTTGTTGCAGATGTCGAGAGTATCGCATAATCGTCGCTCACATCCTGGGCAAAGTTATCGGTGCCATTATCCGATCCATCGTCCAATACGTCTGCTGCATTTGGAAGCTAGGAAAGATGATCAGGATTGACAGCACGCGTAAGCCAGAAATACCTAGGTACTAACCTCATTGCTCACACTGGTCCAAAGATTGCTATTATGCAAGTCAGAACTCTGACATTAGGTCAAATGCAGCGCGAGCGAGCAACTCACTTGTCGAGATAGATGGAATTGCCATCTTTCATGATCATCCTTCCAGATCCACTTTTCCCTGATTCAGTCCGTTGATCTCCCTCAGCATGGTGATGATGCTGACGGGCAGAGGGATTTTGGTCAAACCCCGTGCTGCGTCTAAGATATTTTCCGCGTTCTTGAGATACACTCCCGTTGGTTTCTCGATTCCTTTTGCGACGAGGTGGTGGAGCACGGTAGATGCATTCCACATCTGCCTTTACGCAATTTGAACAGGGAGTACAGTGATCTTGTTTATCACATTTGACCTTTCGGTTGTGACAGACCACGCATGCAAACGATGCGGGTTGTTTTGAAGGCGACTCTGTTGCCCCACCAATCAAGGAGTTATATAGACTAGCCATCGCTGCTACACAGTCATTGGAAAACAATCCAGCTAGACATGAATGAGTGACGTGCTTGATGAAGCAATTGAATCTCTGCTGACATTGAGGAAAGGATAGGCTACGGATCGGAAAGGCAAATGTCCGTGAAATTTTGGTGCCTTGAACATAAGGCAGAAACTCCGCACCACCGATAACTGACATCAGTTGCCGACATCATCCCAATCTCGGTTGTTTCAAAATCCTATGGCTTAATTTCGGGGGTTGATATTCTTAGGTAAAATCCCACATCGCTCAAAGTATCGGATTATGTTTTTGCAGTGCTATATTTGGTCCGATCACTGCGTCTCTACGGTCTGGGCACATACAAATCACAGCCGGAGCCATTCTATCTGAGTCTTTCTATCATCCTTTTGACATGTTTATCGTTTGGTGTCAAGATTTCAAACGTACATGCCAAAGGATATTCCAAATGATTCACCAAATGATTCGCCAAATGATTCGCCAAATGTACGAACCATGACGCATTTTCTCAATCGAGTCCGAACAGTCCTCCGGAGAGGTAAACGGGGTTCGATGTCGGCTATGCCTAGAGCTTCTGGGTGGAAACAACTTCCATGTGATGTCTTTGTTACGATCCTAGCCTTTTGTGATCTGAAGGATATTGGTGCTTTGTCTCTTTCCTGTCGAGCACTCCACGACCGGGTTTCCAAGTTGGATCTCGCCATAGCATGGGCATATGTTCAACTCCGAAAGCAGCATCATCAAAGCCATTGTATTGATGGCGACATGTCCCCGGGTGATGACATTGCCTTCGTCTCCGAGTTATTTCCTCCCCCGCCTCCTGAGTATAGCACAGCCATGGCCCACGACAACGCAGGGTATTCTCTGGGATATCTCGGCGACTTAAAACGATGTTGGAATACTTGCATTCGACTCTCCTATCACTTGGCTGATCATGTGGTTGAACATCATCTGGAGACCGATTTAATTGCCCGGCCTTTGTGGTCGTCCTCCAAGACAGAGAAAGAAGTTATCTACAGCAAAGCCGTGGCTTCGCTCCAAGCCAAGCTTTTGCATCCGATGTATGGCCCCATCATATTATTTCACTTGGAAGCGTACTTACTCGAATATAGAGCCTATGCGGTATTCTTCTTGGAATCAGCCGCATCTTCTGGCTCTGACTGTGGTCACTCGGCTCACCACTACAAAAATATGGCTTGTTCTATTGAAAGACAGCAGTCAATTCTTCGAAATGCGCCTTTTGACGATACACTTGTATTTTTGTCGACCCACCACTGCATGCAGCTTCTATTTTCGACTGTGCAGCGCTTGATGGGTCCGGAAATTCCCCGCTCCTCGGCCGAAAGCTGGTTGAGTATCCTTCTCACCACTTCAACCATGGAGAGAATCGTCGACTTCTTTGTTTCCATTGCAAAGGATGACCAAAGAAAGGAAAAGGGCGAGCATGAGTCTACGTGGTCTCATAGAAAGGAGTTTTTGTGGGCGATGCGAAAGGATTTGAACGAGTACATGGCGTCTTTCAATGATCAGGGTGAACACACACTCCTCGAGCCAAAACTTAACCATGTATGGTTCCAAGCAGCACGCAATGAGATGGATCGACGGGGGGCTATTCCGCATACCGTTAAGTATTCCGAAGTGCACGTTCTCCACGGATCTGTTGTGAAATTAGAATGTGGATACTGCTATGACTGTTATGACGAATGATAGCCCAAAGCTTAGCGCAGCTATCAGGCAATAAGTTGTAATGTCTAGGAGTAATATGAATCGAGCTATCTTTGGAATCAATACAAATAGTAAAAATGAAACATCAATCAACAATCTTGAATGCAGATGGAAAACAAGACCTTATATACACCAAAGCTCCGCACTAAACCGCTTCCGCTCGGTTCCCGGCTGTTCGGGCGCCGAGCCCACAAGCCCGGACTTCAACCAGACTCCTTTCTCTTCCTCTGAAGTACCTGAGAAATGATTTGACTCCGAAATTCCGTTGGAAATTCCGAAGGCAAAATAACATGTCTGCTGTAAGTTTGCCTGAATAATGGCATCGCGAAAGGCAACTCTGTTTCGAAACATATATGTAGCCCAGCTAATCAGTTATCAGTGCGATCTATGTCATACTCGGAAGGTATAATCATTCGTTTCTCACATTTAATTCTAAAGCTTAATGTTCCAATGCTCATCTCAAGTAATTGTAGGTGAAATGCGATCGCCATGATCCTTGCATGAACTGCACCGACGCAGGTGCAGAATGCCTTCGCAATCGCCAGGCACGAGTTCATAGGCCGCGGGTATCTCGGTACGTAAAATGTGAATTGCAGGTCTTGAGAATCCACGGCTGATATTTCCAAGACTGGAAACATTGACCCAAAGATTGGCAAAGCTAGAAGAGGCAAGCAATAAAGAGGCAACAAACTTTCCAACAACGCATCACGCCGCTAGCAGTACATCTTTGTCGCCTTCGGCCAAACTGACAAGTATTACTGGAGTGCTCAATGACAACCAGAAGCGGTATCGAGCATATGACCCCAATGATATCAGTCCTCTGCAGCCACCACCAAGTAAGCATCGCAAGTCTCAGGCCGTGGCGCAACAAAATGTTCACCAAGCACATTCACCTGGCTCAACGCACCATGCTAGTGAGGCTAGAGAATATATTGAACATGAACTCCAATGCAACCCTGCTCTGTCAAAAGATAGACGCACTGCACTTGAATCAGCACGCAAGTTCGTCAGTCAGCTGTCCAATCCGACTCTAAATTGGGAGGAGACCGCGGCTATTCATGATATGGAGATTCAAGAGAACCTAGAATCCCCTACTCTCACACCGGAATTGCTCTATATGATGTTACCTGGTAAGTTACCACGATTGGAGCAGATGTCGGCGATGCTGATTATTGTAGGACCCGATAGGAAAACAAACTCTCAGGGAACAATCAACTGGCCTGATCACATTTCCGACAAAGTCCTAGAACAAATGGGCCTTGCAATTATCGAAGGCGCAGAATGTGAGCAAGTGCTCCAGAATTACCGACTTAATGTCTGGGTAAAGGCCATGGGTTTTATATCAAAAATGGGCCCTCTTGTTCCAAGTGAGCCTTTGAGGAATCATTTTCGGTTACTCAAAAAGAGATATGAAGCCGCTGCCATAGAAATTTTGAATCAAATTCCGCTGGCAGCTGAGCCTAGCCTTCTTTTGCTTCAATCGGTTTTGTCTGCAGTATGTTTGTTTTGTCTCTTTACTGTTCCATATACATCGACTTATTTCTGACTCATGATAGACCCGTTTGATGCAATATTTAGGAAATATGACACGCTGCTGGATGCTGACAGCACTAGCCTCGAGAATGATCGTTTCCTTGAACTATCACAACATCACAGATGTCAGTCCTCGAACCCAGACAGAGGAAAATATCCATGCCTGTGTTTTCTTATGCTATTACTTTGACAAAACCCTCAGCCTGCTGCTCCTCCGACCACCATCTCTGCCGGATCTGAAAGTTAAACCAACCCAGTTAATCCACATCGACCCTGATCTGCCAACATCTACCATGATAATAGGCGTAGTCGAGTATTCAGAGTTGAAGAATACTCTGCTAACCATCTTGCTTGATACCAAACCGATAGGAGACACAGAGAAGGCTAATATACTATCTGATCTTGTGGCGCGGGCACACATAATCCACTCCGATATGCAAATGGTAAGAGAGATCGTGGATGGGCCAGCAAACAACCGCTAATTCAACTTTCAGTTTCGTCGTCGCCAAGAACAACAATTTACACAATCATGGAGCCATCTGCGGCGCGAATGGCTATCAATGGACTTCAACTACTACTCTGTTCTCACGACAATCATCCAAGCCCGCTCCTCGGTGCTCAAGTCCCGTTTGGTCTGCGAGAACTGTCTATACACAGCCCGTGAAGCCCTCACCACTCTCCGAGCTTTACAGGAAGCTTTCTCAAACCGCATCAATTCTATCGACTCATATCCATACTTTCTTACCTGGTAGGATATAGCCATTTCCAAACCATCTCTCAATATCCTAGTCGAAACTAATGACCGTTTCAATAGGACGATGCTGCTATTCCCTCTAGCACCGTTTTTTGTCCTGTTTTGCAACGTGATCGCAACATCAAACGAGAGAGACTTCAATATGATCAAGAACATCACCGACGATCTACATCAATTCGCAGAGGCCAATGCCTCGATCGGCAAACTGTACAAGCTATTCTCCAAATTCCTGGACCTGTGTGCACCTTTGGTTAAAGGGAACACCGAACCTTCCCGTTCAGAACAGCCAGCAGCTGCACCCTCTGATGCGAACACGGCTGGAAATACTGAGGCCCAGATGGCATCCTACACAGATATATTTGGCCGCGCTACCGGTGCCGATCAGCCTTTGGTGAGTCTTGGGGGTACAGATTCCTCTGGAGGTCCTACTGCACCACCGTCTGTGGAGGGATGGAATGACAGTCTTGTGTGGGAACTGTTCGACAATCAACCCTCGTTGGGATGGGCGGAGTCTGAACTGTGGAATGCCATGGCGCAGTTTGATGCGTGAAATAGAATAACAATACGTGCTTCAAGATGTTTCTGGAAGTGCTTCATGGTTATCCCACGATCTCGGTTGATTGTTGCATAGTACATAAAGGTGTATTTACGTAGCTGACTCTTTAGGACACAGTCCCAAGCAAGAAAGAGCAACGGGGAAAAGGTGAGAAGGAAGATAAAGAGCGTGATGATTTGGACATCCCAGAGTCTAGCCAGAGAGTAAAAAGAAATGGAAATGCTCAGCGAGTGCGGATATGCAGAAGGGCCATGGTCTGTCGAAAACACACAGGCCAGTTATTATAATACAGTACAAAGAAAAAAAGGGGAGGACCTCGTGTCTATCACGAAATCAAGACCCAGAGAAGGAAAAAGATCTATAGTGGTCATTAGTTGGATGTCCAGGCAAGAAATTCAACAAGAGTGAACGTACCATCAGAATACCAAACATCTTGGCAATTAGCCAGCGATTCCCGGACACGCGCGTCCAATACTTCATTAGTTCTCTCTGCGCCCCCTGGACGTTGTCGACCACATCTTCGGTATTGGCATCTATGCGCTGGATCATTTCAGACTGCTCGCTGACCATCTGCGCCAGCTGACCAAAAATACCACCTAATTCGCTGATGGTTCGTTCAATAGCTTCAATAGCTTCGCCTCGAGCTTGGACATATGTGTTACTCGATTCTCCTTCTTCCATTACCATCAACTGCTGGTCTGATTGGAATGATGGACGCCCTAAGGGCGAAGGATTTGAGGGCTCGAGGGTCAAAATGTCGGAGGAGTTGCCTTGATATCCTGGCTGAGGTGTCCGTCGTCCCGAGGTGTTATACAAAGGCGAATCTGAGCGCTGTGCGTCGAGGGCGCTGTGTGATTTGGAAGATACCGAGGAAACAAAGTTCTCGGTTCGTGATCGGGATGCTTGAATATTCTTCGTGCGAACTTCGAGCACCTCTTTGAAACTAGCACCTACATCGGCCAGCTTTCCCTGCAGCATGACAACAACCTGGAATGGGTAATTAGCGACTTGTCCGAGCGCGGCCTTTCATGTCTCGCTCACATTGTCATTGTGCTCTCCTTCCTGGTCTGTCTTCGAGCGATTCGATTTGGGGTGTTGCGCATGCGTGAGCGCCTGCAGTGAGGCGATGCTTTGGTTTAGGGCGGCAAGGTCTTGCTTAATCACGTATGTCAATTCGGAAATTTCGACAGGTCGGTCGTCGAAGAGTGTTTTCCGCTTCGCCACTATTTCCTCGTTAGATCGCTGGCATTACAAGCAATGTGACCAGTACTTACATTCAGCCAACCGCTGTAGTTTGGCCATTGTTCCAGTAATCCCCCTTCCAATATCTCGCGCCCGCCGCGCGAACTCCGATCTTGCTGCCTTCGCCTCCTGTCCGGCACCCTGGGGGGACGGATTGGCCTGTCGCCTTTGCGCATCGGTTAACAGTGCCTGGCGCTGCGAGCCAACTTTCGACGTCCCCAGGCGCTTCTGGGCATGGCCCAAGATAGCGCTGAATTCGCTGGTCCGGTCTTGTATCGACGGGCCGGTCATTTTGCGATGTGGAAGGAGGGATGTGAAGCGAGGAAAGGAGACGAGTAGCTATATGTTTCAAGGAGCGCCGGTATTGAGAAGCAAATGTAAATTAAGTCGACAAAGGCCGAATTCGGTCTTGAAGCTGTGTGATTCTATCTGCAATCGATAAGGGGGCGAGATGAAGACGTGTCCGGTTGCAGGTAGAGAGCTCCGAGGGTACAACGTCGTGACTTGAACAGATCCAGGATCAAAGTAAAGAGACTGGATATACTCCGTACAGTCAAGTAAGAAGATGGAAAGGTCGAAGTCAACAAAGTCTACGCAATTAACCCCGTCCTTACTCAATCGGAAACGTTTACATAAGCCCCGCATCGCCACCTAAATTTAGTTGAACGATAGATCAGGGGAATATACGGAGTTAGTTCGTTTCATTGCCCTTAATACTCGTTTCTTTTGCTTCCTTTATTCTCTCTTGATATAGCTGGCTTGATCTTCTTGTATTTCTCTGTGGATACACGTCATTCTTGTACATCTTGTCTCCTCCAATTATCCCAGCCCGTTTGATCGGTGCCTTGCCAAATTTGGGCCAAATCGCCACCTTCGTCCCTCCCATATACACAATCTTTTAAGGGAACAGTGTTGTTCACCTTCTTATTTAACCCTTACAACTTGCTCTTGTGCAGAATTATCGGAGATCAGCCAAGCAACAGTCGATGCTGGTAATCAAGCTCGTCCCTTGATCCTGTTCCCCTGATGGCAGACCCCACCCAATCGCATGGCCACGGAGCCCAGAAACTGTAAGACTATCTACTCAGATTGAGTCGCATATCTAGTTGCACAAATACTGAGACCTGCTTTAGCCCTTCCCCGCCAAATGTTCGCAGTCCACTCTCGGCAGGCAGCGGTAGCGGAACCCCGATCTCATTCCAAACAAACGTGAATCGCTCCAAAACAAAACGATGGGTGGAAGCGAAACAATATTCTTATGACGGAGGTGACTGGGGTAGTGATGACGACTATGAAGAGGAAGAGGAGGAGGCGCCTCCCGCAGTACCTCGGCCTCCCTATGCCACCCACAACACTGGCAGTCCATCTGAGCTGTCCTCGAGGCGTTTGTCTGGCATCGGATTCGGAGCCGGGGCCGGTGAATCAGCTCCGGCTGACGGCAAAGGTAGGACTGTTAATGGAGGAGATCAAAAGGCGCTTCCTTTCGTACGGCCGGCCGACCTCTATAAACGCATGCGTGAGGAGAATGCGACACAGCAGTCTCCTATCACTGGTAGCAATGAGCCCAAGTCTGACGGGGTTGGAGTTCCACCTCAAACAAACCAAGAGAACCCTGATCTGGGTCTACCGGAAGTCAAGCGCATGTCTAGCTTTGGTACCGATTTCTTAGGTGGTGCAGAGTCCAACCCGCCAACGGATAGCTCTGCAGCTCAGGAGCCCTCTTTGCACCACACCCCCTCGTCGGGATTCAGATCGGTAGTGCATCAGGCCTTTGATGTCCCAGAAACTCCGCAATCCACTACCACTAGTGTCGCGCGGTCGAACAGTGATGGCACTTCGACGATCAGCCCTATCATGGGCGGTCGTACTATGACTGACGAAAGAACACCCACCATTCTCGAGGAGCCTAATGAGTCGAGCTCCCCGAAGGCAACTGCGAATGCGGTTCCAGGGTTTAACCCTGGTCATCGCCGGGACCTGAGCCTTCCTAGTTCAGACAACAGTCCTTCGAGGAAACCTCAAGTCACAGATCAAGACACCCCAATCGCGGGCCGTGCAGGATTGTCCTCCATTCCCCCACTCGAGATTTCATCTCCAGAATCACCTGATGCGGGGATCTCTCCTCAGAAACCACCCATGCAATCGTACTCGAATAATGGGCAGGACATGCCTGCCCCTCTCAAATTCGGCAGTGCATCTGGCCCTGACACCTTCCATGGCGAAATCCCCACCATCATGGGAGCCGAAGAATCGCCACAGAATGCTGACAATGATCGCTTGAGGGAGGAGATCATCCGATCATTAAGTCGGGAAGCCACCCCCTCGGACGACCCAGAGCCCAGCCACCAACCTCAGTCGCAGGCACCTGCCGAATCCGTCCCACAACAGACTACGCTTTCCGAAAGCCACCCAGACTGGACTAGCCCGCCTCCTTTGGCGTCTCAAGACCCTTATCCGGCCAGTCAAGGCGCGGCTGGTAACTCTTCATCCATGATCGTCGATCAGCCAAAGAAGCCCAAGTTAGAAAGACGGTTCTCATGGGAGTCCTCCGATTCGTCAGAAACAGAGCCGCCCCAAATGCCCGGCAGCTATTCATCGCCCCCTCCTTTAGCCACATCGTTATCTATGCAAGAGCCTGAGCCTATACGTGAGGAGTCCGCCCCATTGGTGTCGGACGTGTCGCACGACCCGCTTGCTTCTGAGGATGAAGCGTCCAGTACTCAGCGTGCTGTGGAAAGACCTCGACTTTCGATTGTCCCACCTGTTCCGGAGAACATTACACCACCGGAGCAAGTTATGGGACCGGGGGCTACGCCACCTCTACAACTCCAAGCCCCTAACGTCGACAGCTCATCCCTCGATGAGTCTAAACTTTTGGGCTTCCGCGACATTCTCGGCATCACATCTATCAACCAGCGTATCAAGTCTTTCGAACACACCCGCGACCAGTTCGCCACTATCGACACTGGTTTGAATCATTGGCTAGAGTTCACAGTCCATGATCACCCCGAGCATGCCGATGTGGTCCAACAGAGCCAGAATCTCTCCCCTACCGTGCCACTATCAGATCCTTCCCGCATCAGATTCCCGAAGTTGGGTGCTCTTTCGAATCTCGGTTCCTTGAATGACGGTACCCCGACTAACGCCACTCATGTCCGACGCCCGTCGGGCCATCTTGGTACGGTGATGAACAAGGATAAAGTCGGGGAGAAAGGGAAGGAGTTCCTCCACACTGCGGGAGCGTTTAGTGGCAAGGCAACCGGGGCAGCCAAGGGGCTGTTTGCCAAGGGCAGAAGCAGGTTCCGACCCAGTGGAGGTTCTGAGAAGGTAGATGCCTGATTTTTTTTTTTTTTT
>MLQL01000044.1:103533-229165 GCA_002072365.1 Penicillium flavigenum
GTTGTTTACTTGGGTAAGCACGGTGGATGCCGTCGCTTTAATGTTTCCCTTGGACTTTCGCTGCATTGCTTCACTTTCTGGATACCACGATGTAATTCCGAGCACTTCTTTTTGGCATTGAGCTCTAGAATGAGACACGATTGATGCATCTGCCCTTTTGATACAATCTAACACCCCGCCCTTATTTTGTTTACTTTCTGATGTTGGTAATGTTGTAGGTTCAGTCAACTCAAAGTGCTTCTCGACGCAGCTTTCAGTTCTCCTTCCCTTCAGGGACTGGTGAAGTGTCTGGTAACTCTTCTCTGCGAAACTCTGTCACATTGGGCAGTCTGCCCATTTTCAAATCCGAGCGAACTGGGCTCAACTCTGATCCTGATCCACCGGTCAGCTTCTGTCTAGATGGTCCACAGGGCGAACATAATGGTGGCAAACGTGTCAAGGCGTCCAAATCGGGGAATAATAACCTGTCGCACAACCATGTTGGCGAAGCGACTGGGCAACGGGACCAACTACCATCTTCCAATGGTGTCTCTCCTAAAGCTGAAGTACCCGGGAAGTCTGCCTTTGCTGGAGATTTGGAGCAGGAGATGATAGCTGCACTTGGTCTTTCGCCCACAGATCCCCATCCTCGAAGGTCGGCAAGTACCCCGATGGCGCTGAATGCATTTAGCCAAGTAAATGGCGGGAAACGGCAATTCACAGAGCCACTGCCGCAACAGGGAGAAAGCACAACTGGCAATCAGTCCGATGCTGAAGCGCCGGCGAGCAAAGACCCAGTCGCAGAAAAGAGTCTGCCAGTCATTCCTGATGAGCCTTTTCACGTCCCCGTTCCGGTTGTGAACAGCCAGAGACATCAGCCAAGCAAGTCTACACCGGCGATAGTTACTCCGTCAATCCGTCCAGTGCTTGATGAAAGTCCTAAGCCTCCTTCGCCTCCTCCCAAGGATAATGGTAATGGGCTTGCACCTAGCCAGGGTCATAGACGCCAGCCCTCTGTCTCAACACTCGGGCCTGACGAGCAAGCCGGGCGTAGATCTAACGAGGAACTCGACAGGGATCCCCCTTCTCCTTTGCAAGAGACAGCCGAGGTAGTACCAGAACCCCGGTATAAAAACAAGGTTGAGCAATCTGCGGATGACGCTCCTGGCTCATTGGCATCCCTTCAAAAGAAGAGGAGGTCTTTCATACCTTTCTATCCGTCAGAGTTCACAAGCTCTGCCGAGGTCCTCGAGTCCAAAAGGAAATCGATCAGCGGCCTACCTCCCTCTGTTCCAGATGTGCATAGCCCCTTGAGAAACGAAGTCAGATACTCGCCGGGAACCCGAAGCAGTATGCTGAGCTTCGGTAGCTTCGGAAAGCAGAGTGCCAACGGCAAAGGGACTCGCCCGTCCACACCTGCTACCGGTCTTTCGCAACCTTCGGGATCGGGGTCTCCTGCAGGGAATGGGGAGTCCACTATTGGAAAACTGAAGGAGTTCGGGAGACGACGACGCGCTTCAGTGGGAGACCTCCTCTCTGGTATTCAACTGCAAGGGCCCCAGGCGCCCCAAGGAGGCCAGCGGAAACGAACATTCAGCAGGATTAGCGTATGTCTGCTCTATACAGTTGTTTTGGTTTCTTTTCTAACTTAGACAGGTGCTATTTGGCCGCCAAGACTCTCAAGATGCTGAAAGGAAATCGACCGACCACAAAAGGACTACATCAGAGCAGCTGCAGAACAAATATTTGCCGACACGTCCGTCGACAACTGGAAATGCAAATACTAGTGTTGCTGCACAGGATGAACCACCGGTCCTCAGCAATCCATTTGAACAAGCCCCTTTGCCAATTCAGCCCCCTCAGCCTAGGGCACCACCACCGCCACCACCGAGCGACGCAAAACCTCCATGCGATGATCGTCAACGTGCCAGTATATCCCTACCATCTATATCACTTCCATCCAGTTCGTCGTCCAACTCCCTGGCGACTGGTCGGTTTTACTCGCAGTTTCGATCTGGATCCATAAATGAAACCCCCAACGGCTCTCGCCATGCTAGCACATTCAGTCAGCCTCTCCCAGATCATTCCCGGTCACCATCTCCCATGTCATTCCAGGAGAATAGAGCTGTACCTTCACTGTCACCGCTGGAGGAGTTACAAGACCACCAGATACATCAAGTGCAGAAAGAGGAGCAGCACAAGCAAAAGGCCCACCAAGACCAAAACGGAGACCCGCAGTTAGGCACCCTGAATGAGAACCAGGAACAGGAGGAGCATGAGGAACACAAAGATCGCATGCTTGGGGAGCCCCTTCGACACGAATTATATGGAGAGATATCCGAGGCTCCGACAGACAAGCAAAACAACCCGGAACAAGAACACGAATTACAAGGCAATCTCAAACAGCAAAGTCTAGCTCCTCAGCTCAGCATCCAATCCCGAAAGCTAGTGGTTTCAGACTCGACATGCCCAGCCTCGGAGAACCATGCACCCCGCAACATCGCCGCCTCGAACGCCTCCGCGATATCCGCGCATCCTCACCGCAGTGAGGACGAGGCCCGTGTAGTTAACAACCCGCCTCAGCCGGTTGAGCTTGCCATCACCGCAGATGACTCCAGCGAGGAGATCGTCATGTCCCCCACGTCCTACCCTGGACAGGAGTGGACGCCCATGCATTTGTAGCATGTTTGATTAGAGCACATATGATACCCACCGTCCCTTTCGCGGGATTAGAAGAATCCTGAGTTTTATTTGTATATTTTTTTCTTTTGTACACATAAGTGTACCATACTGTTCGAATACCTCTGTTCTCATAGATGCATATCTGTTATCTTTACCATTTCTCAGATAACTTGATCATGTTCATTACGCATATTGATCTCTGGATCTCTCCGGCTGCTCTGTCTAACATACAAAGCTGAAATCTAGACTAAGCATACATACTGTCTCTATAGCAGTTTCTAGGGCTACCACTGAAAGCCCGACAATTCCCTTCAGGGATTACATAGGAGCGGAGTCGGATGTTCGGGTTTTCGACATACTAAGTACATGTACATAATTGCAGAGATAACGGTTTCCCCGCATCTAAGAAGATATAAGAACAGCTATAAATGAATATTCAAGACTATATTCACATTCCATCAACACTTAACTACGTCCCTTCAAGATGAACCCTAACGAACCCCCTATCATAGATTTCGCCCGTGAGAAGCACGCTCCAGCATCGTATGCTCTAGTAAAGGTATCTAACCCTCTCAACAGCCTTTTATGCCAACCATTCAACCAAAAAAGACCTTATCCACCAAATCCAACAAGCATGTGAACAATTCGGCTTCTTCCAGCTAATCAACCACGCCATCCCAACCGAACTACAAACCGCAGTCCTACAACACTCAACCGAATTCTTCAACCTCCCCTTGGAAACAAAAGAGAAATACAACCAAGGTAATACGGCCCTCGCTCACTCCATCAAACAACAAAAAAAATAACTTACCTAAACCCCAAAGCCACTGGCGGCTTCAATCGCGGATACGAGCGACTCCGCTCTCAAAACTTCGAAAAACGCACAAAAGGTGATCTCAAAGAAGGCTTCTACTTCGGAAAAGACCTCCCACTCGATGATGTATACGTCGTCCAGCGACGCTTCGGCCAAGGACCGAACAAGTATCCCGCCGAAGTCCCCGACGCGGAAGGCTTCCGTCGCGTCATGGACGAGTACCACGACGCCATGATCGAGCTTGCCGTGGCCATCATGCAAGTTATAGCACGCACGCTGGGTCTGGATGAAGAACCTTTTGGCGATTTCTGCGATCACCCCGTCTCCATTCTGAGACTGCTTCATTATCCGTCCCAAGAGGCTGATTCGTCGGATCTTGAGAGAGGTTAGTAGGGAACCCTGCTTAGGATGTGAATGTGAATATTACAAGGAAAACGAACTAAGGTGAGTCTAGGAATCGGCGCTCATACCGATTTCGGCGCTATCACGATGCTCCTGCAGGATGATACGGGCGGGTTGCAGGTATGGAATAACCTCTCGTCTGAATGGGTTGATGTCACGCCGGTTCCTGGGGCGTATGTTGTCAATCTGGGCAATATGATGATGCGGTGGACGAATGATCGGTACTTGTCGAATCTGCACCGCGTTATTAATACCAGTGGCAAGGAGCGGTTTAGTGTTCCCTTCTTCTTCTCGGGGAATCCGAACTATACTATCCGGTGTCTTCCTGGCTGTGAGGATCCAGAGGAAGGCGCTAGATATCCCCCGGTCACCGTTCACGAGTGGATGGCAGGGAGGTATGCAGATACTTATGGGACTTCAGATGGGAAGGCCATTGGGGAGCTGCGCCAGGAGCCTGATGCGTGATGCATTAGTAGTAGGAGTAAAGCAATCAGAACTGTTTATATAAGAATGTCACTAAACAACCCATCCCACTAATTCCTCTTGACAACCTCCCAATCAACCCACTCCGTATCCCCGAAAACCTTCTGCGGTGTACTATACATCTCCCATTCCTCCTGTCCAAGAACAGAAGTAACACCACCCTCAACACGACCAGTCTCATTAACCCCAGGCCCGTAAGCCCGATACTCCGCCATAAGCGTAACGCCCTCCTCGAACCTCGAAACACCATCAACAACCCAATCAATATACCCGCCCGGATCAACACTCCCGTCCTCGTAGGAGCGCGCAAAGATCGACCGGTGCTGGCTATTCCATGGCCGGCCGAGCGCACACGCACCCTTGATATCAGCCGCGATGGAGGCGTTCGCCGCACGCACGCTAGAGTCAACTATGTACACGCCGTACTTGTTCGGGGTTGTTGTGTTCGTGCCCTTCCAGGCGGTTATGCCGCCGCCACAGCCACGGAGTTGGAGGGCGCTGGATTGGATCCAGGCTGTGCCGAAGCCGTACAGGAAGTCGGTTTGGCCGGCTAGAATGCTTTCGTAGAAATAGGCGTTGCCGAGTTTGCCGATGTAGACCTGTGGAGGGGTTAATGTGTGTTTGTGTTTGTGTTGGTTGGGTGCGAATGATCCCAACGAATGGAAAACGGAATGCATGGTTAGAAGAACGTACAGTATCCTGGTACGAATAAAACCCGCAGTGATAAAACCCGCCATTGGCACGACTGAGACTCAGCGCATGCGCCGGTCCGTCCGAGTACTCAGCCCAAGTATTATCAAAGTCGACATTGTACACTCGGAAATCCTTATTTCCGAATGGCGTATCGGCTGGCACGGGATACCCGGTCGGTCCTGTGCCCGTGAGACTCGCTTCGAGCGTGGGTGCTACAACCATCACGCTGAAGAAGACATTGTCGATGCCACCGGTACTGTCTCTGTTACCAGCCGCCCAGTTGATGCGCACGCGATTGCGGGTTGCGTCTTTGGGGGAAGTTGTTTGGCCGAGGAGGGTTATTGGGCCCGAGCGGGTTATGTTTACTTGCTCGGTATAGGTACCTTCTAGGATGAGGATTGTTTGTGGGCTTTCGTCGTCGGGGAGGGAGTTTATGGCGGATTGGATGGTTTTGTGAGAGGCGTGTTTAGAGGTTGCGCTTACGATTAGGGTTCCCTGGGGACAGTGGGTTCCGGTTGATTGGCAGGTTTGTCTGGAGATGGGTTGGATGGCGATGGTATTGGCTCCTAGGGTGAAGAGGAGGAGACCCAGAAGGGAAAGGATGGATGGAAGCATCGTGCTTGTTATGGGTGATTGCTCACTCCCGATGGGCACGGTCTATGGTGGTTTTACTATTCTTTTATAGGCATTTGGAGAGCGGGGGTTTGTATAGAAGCCATAGCCAGTTGCGGCATGAGACGGGAAATTAGGAGATGGATAATACCAAGATGGGTTAGGAGTAAATTAGATAGTTGAGTGCATTGTGGTATTTCTCTGTAGTTCGTCCATATTGGGAAGAGAGGGGATCTCACAGCTTGTCTCCGCGAAGTGGAAATTCATCCGGGGAAAAGTATGGGGACGGAGAATTGGCTTCCACCTGTCAGCGTTGGAGATGCGCACAACGGAATTAGGTCAACAGGGGCGAGGATAGGGGATAATAAGCAAGAATAGAGAAATATGGTCAAGATTAGAATGCTACAATACTACAAATGGAAATTACGAGGAACAGAAATTATTAGAATCCCTTAGATTGACTAAGTGCCACTATTAACGACATACATACAGGTAGAGAATGAAAACATGACTCTAGCAACTCGAAAGCAAACCACAGCCAAGGGGGTAAATGAAACACACAAAGTCTATAATACGGGTAAAAGGAAGCAAAAAAAGACAGAGGCCTTTTTGACTCCCACAGCATGCATGTTCAAGTAGGTGGCACGGCAAAATTTGCGTGTAATCGCAGGGAGATAAAAGAAATTAGACCTCGAATCAGTAACGAGTTGCAAAAAAAAGCTAAGGAACGAGTGTTTACTCGTTATCCTCGATCTCCTCGGCACGGGCACCGAGGGTGTAGCGAGTCTTTCCTTCGGAGTCCTTCTCCATCTCGACGGCGAGCTTGGAGAGGTGAGCGATCATGTTCTCGATCTTGGTGTCAGCCTTGGAGCGGGTCTTGCGGCCAAGGTTGTCAAGACCAGGAACAATGGTCAGGAGGTAGTACACAACGGCGATGATGATGGTCACACCGATGGAGTAGGCCCAGATGACAACAACGGTGACAATGTCAACATCGTTGTTCTTGGAGAAGCCGGGGCCACCAGGGGTAGGGGGAGAGGTCTGCTCCCAGTCGGGGGCGAGCCAGCCGAAGACAGCGAAGAGGGTGGCAAGGACATCGACGATGAAGATGGCAATGACCAACTGCCACGAGGGCCAGGTCTTTCCACCACGGGTAACGAAGATGAGCCAGTTCTCAGTCAGAGCAATCTCAAGGAAGAGAATCGCCTGGGGAGAACCGAAGTTCTGGATGATACCACCGTTCTCGAGGAAGAGAGCACCACGGATGATCCAGGTGGCGGCAGCGAGCAAGATTCCAAGAACGACGGAGATGACCCAGATCTTGGGCAACTGCCACTCGACAGGGCGGGCTTCGAAGTGAGCGTTATCGTAGGCAACGGCGATGGTGGCAAGATCAGCGAACAAGGCGATGAAGACAATGAGGGAAGAGTCGATAGTCTCGTTGATGATGATCATGGAGGTAACCAGGTAGATCTCGAGGTGGAGACACAGGGCAATACGGTACTGGATGTAAGCCTTCATACGCTGGAAAATCTGGCGGGCAAGCTTGATAGCATCGACGATGGTGGAGAGACCGGGGGCGAGGAAGACAATATCGGCGGCAGCCTGGGCAGCCTCAGTGGAACCCTCGACAGCGATACCACAGTCAGCCTTCTTGAGAGAGGGAGCATCGTTGACACCGTCACCAGTCATGGCGGTCAAGTGACCACGCTGCTGGAGCATCTCGACGACCTGGTACTTGTGCTCGGGGAAGACCTCAGCGAAACCATCAGCCTTCTCGACAAGGTCGTGCTGGGCGGAACCAGCGAGACCACCGTGGATCAGACGCTCAGAGTTGTAAACCTTGGTACCGAGGGCAAGCATCTTGCAAGTCTCCTTAGCGATAGAGATAGCGTCACCAGTAAGCATCTTGACGGACAGACCAAGAACCTGGGCCTCAGCGATAGTGTGGGCAGTATCCTCACGGGGGGGGTCGAACATGGGGTACATGCCCAGAAGCTGCCAGGGCTCACCTTCCTTCTGGACGGCGACACCAAGGGAACGGAAACCACGGCGAGCGAACTCAGTGACCTTCTCACGGTAGAGGACAGCCTCCTCAGGAGAGCAGTCGGACATGTTGAGGATAGCCTTAGGGGCACCCTTGGCGCAAATGTAACGGACACCATCGCAGGTACAGACGGTAGTGATACGCTTGGAGACGGGATCGAAAGGAGTGTACTTCTCAGTAATCCAGTTGCGGGAGAGGATCTCACGGGCCTTGGGGTAGCGACGGAGGGTAAGGACAGTAACCTTGTCGATGGGGTCGAGGTTCTTGATGTTGTGGGAGGAAGCAATAGCAGCGACGGCCATCATCCAGTTAACATCAACACCCTCCATGACGTAGGGCTCACGGATGGAAAGCTGGTTGGCAGTGAGAGTACCGGTCTTGTCAGAGCAGAGAATGTCGACACCAGCGAGGGACTCGATGGCAGTGAGCTTCTGGACGATAGCCTTCTGCTCGGCGAGGTAGGCGGCACCAACAGCGAGGGTGGTGGTGGTGACAACGGGAAGACCGACGGGAACACCAATAATCAGGAGAATCAGGGTGTAGTGGAGCAGGTTGTTGTCGCTGTGCTCGGGGGTAGCGATCTTCAAGTGACGGAAGAAACCACCAATCCAGGCGGCGAGAATCCAGAACATGACGAGAACGAGCAGAGAGGTACCGATGTTGTCCATGACGGCCTTGAAGTGACCAGAGTCCTGGGCTCCCTGCACAAGGGCGGCAGTCTTACCGACGAAAGAGTGACGAGCAGTAGCAGTGACAATACCGTAGGCCTTGCCACGCTTGCAACCAGTGGTGTAGTAGCAGACATCAGCCATGTACTTGTCGACAGCGAGAGATTCACCAGTGATAGCGGACTGATCACAAGCAATGAGGGAGACACCCTGGTGGGTCTCAACATCATCATCGTCGTCATCACCGTGCTTCTCCTTGAGGTCGTCGGAAGTGGCGTTGGCGAGGTACTCCTTGTAGGTCTCAAACATCTCGGGCTTGGAGTAGTCACAGATCAGGCGGACATCGGCAGGGATAACGGTACCCTCCTCGACGATAACAATATCACCAGCAACGAGCTCACGAGCGAGGATCTCCTCCTCCTGGCCGTTACGGACAACGATAGCACGCATAGCGATATCACCCTTGAGAGAAGCAACGACATCGGCAGCCTGCTTCTCCTGGTACCAACCGACGAGAGCGTTAAGCAAAAGAATACCACAGATAACACCGAGATCAATCCAGTCACGCAGACCGGCAGCGAGGAGGACAGCAAGTTCCATAACTGTACAGTAACGAACACGTCAGTCAATCAATTGGCACAAGACGCGTCAATTGAGACGGATGTCAAAGCCACTTACCATAGAGAATGGGACCACGGAAGTAACCAATGAACTGAATGAAGATGTTGGTCTTCTCAGTGACCAGCTCGTTCCAGCCAGTCTTCTTGCGACGAGGCTCGATATCGCTGGTGCTCAGACCGCTGCGAAGGTCGGTCTCGAGCCAGTCATCGGGGGCAACGAAACCATCCTGGATACCAGCACCGGCGTTGCCACCGAACTTCCACCAGGGCTTCTTCTTCTGCTCCTCGCCCGAACTCAGAGCACCGGCGCTCGAGGTGGAGCCACGACGGTTGTCGCGGGCAGTCGAAATGTACCGGTTGAGAGCAGAGTACTCGTCGAGGTTACCCTCATCACCAGCCTCACGGGTGTGACGCTCACCATTTTCGACGTCAACAGCATAGGAAATTCTCCGCTCCGCCATTGTTGTTGCTTCGGCTCACACAGCCTTGGAACCCAACGATATGAGTAAAGACAACGGAATGACGGGTATGACAGAGTCGGAACAGATCCTATGTAAAGAGAGAAAAAGAGAAAAATGAGATGGGTGAAGGAAGGACTGTTTTATAATGGATTACGGGGGGGGTCAAAAAGAAGGAACCGGAGTGGGTTGGTGGATAATGAGAGGAAAAGAGTGAGGGAAATAAAAAAAAGAAAAATTGTAAATTGAAATTGAAAAAATTGGGAATTAAAAAAATAATAAATAAATTGGGGACCGATTGAAATGGGGAGAAAGGTATTTTGCACGAAATCCCGTGTTTGTCAATCTGAGGGGGGAAATACTTCTGAAAATGGTTGCTGGGGAAGGTATAACCCAGGTACCTTTTTGACCCGCTCTGGAATCATTCTTTTCGGGTTATTTTGACTTTTTGGTATTTTTTGGTTGTTTTTCGCATGTTTTTTTTGGTTTTTTATTCCCATTTTTTCTGCCCCCTTCGGTTTAGCGTTATGTGATTTCTTGGTCAATACCAGACTTTACCCCTTGCCCTACCCAGAAAACTCCAACCGGATACCCGGCTGCAGCCAGTCATCTCCAAGGCACAGTCCTCTAAGTGGGGCCGACACTGCACTCGGCTTAGCCCCAAAACATTGAAAAAACCTGATACCGATACCACTCTCCCTCTGGAGGTCTCTACTACCGGCAATGAGCTGCCGAGTTGGCCTCCACAGACATCACCTCCGTATGAAATTGGTACGGAGTACCACAATTTTACACGAGTTTCCATGCCTTAGCCGATATGCCCCAGTTCTGACTATGCGCGATTTTTGTGTCTGGGGTCATTTCGATCCTTACTGTGTCCCGAGACCCCAAGACATAGGGAAATAAAATAAAAAAACTAATGCAATTGGTACAGCGAATCTGATGTATTCCGATTTGCAGTTAGGCAGGTTAGCTGTTTAACGGAGAATTCACGGGCATGGCAAAAGGAATAGACAGGAATGCCCTTGCAGGAGAATGCTCCTCTATTGAGCGACATGGTCCGAGATAGCCCCAGGATAGTCCATTGATACGGATACGTTTTCATTTACCCTACTCCGTATGTAGCTACGGAGTCGGACTACACTATGCATAGTTCAATTTTCTCTTCTCGACCGAGTCCGGCTTTCACCTGTGGACAGTTTACTCAGGTGACAAAGGAACGAAAAATGCCACGGTGACTACGGTGACGACAATATCGCATGGCCGTCACACCCAACCCATTTTAAAACATAGCAAGGGGTCCCGGAAGCGGTAGATTTTGATTTTTTTTTGATATGTATGCCAATGCTATTAGAAGCATGCCGCGCCAGCGAAAATTACACTGTATCTGACAATAAAGTTACAATTCTTACCATTATGTCATCAATTAGCTAATTTGCTCCCGGGGCCCTCCTCCAACTCTGGTATCAATACGCACTGCGTTTCTATTTCCACTTCCCTCGCTGAAGCTGCCTCGTTCGTACCTCTTGCCACGGTCGATCTCTGCCCTCTCTTTTCCGCCCCCTGGCCTCGTGGAGAGCGTCCCCAGAAGCGCCATTTAATTCGGTGCCCCTCACTGGTCGGTACGACCGCAAAAGTCCCCGCCCACTAACACCTTGTAATAACCGGGCGGCTTTGATCGAATCATCGGGTGCAGACGCCGGCCGATGATTTCATCGTTGTTTGATCGCCGACGATGTTTCCAAGCACTGACTCTAATATGGTCTCTTTGTACACAGTACAGCTGGAATGCTTCATGGTATCTCATATGGCAATCATTCTGGCTTTGCTATGTTGTGAAAGATGGCCTGGTCAAGATGGGAAAATTTGGATGCTCATACGGAGTACTTCGTCGCTTTAATTATGATAGACTATTGTTACCCTCCCGGCCAGCACATAGCTCCATTGATCGCCTGACAGTGTGCATAACCAAAAACACAAAATTGCCTTTGGCCCAGCAGGGAACAAACCTAGTTCGCGATGTCAAAAGGGTGCTGCGGGTAAATCCTCGACAAAGTATAACAGGGGTCATCGGATGCATGTTATTGGGGTGATCCTCCATGACTGAACCTTCTAGGGATCACATCAAGCTTCCCGGTGTATGCAACATAATAAGGCTGAATGCCATTGGATGACATCTCGTTTTCGAATCACAATGTAGTAAATAGTTTATGGTAAGCCGGTGCTGTCACTTTAGTCAATCAGAAACTCTATAGGATGGCAGCGATATTCCCATACTTTCAATGTTTGGAAGACACACCCGCACCCCGGCTTTCCGGTGAGTGCCCTTGGCAATTCTTCCCCAGAAGACAAATCTCCTCGGGGCTGGGGTTTCCCTCGATCGTGCACGCGCCGTTGGCGATGGACAACGGTGCGGGAGTCGAGATCAATATGCCGAGTCTACGCGATCTAGACAAATTTCTCCTCTCGTTCTCGCTCCGAACATCGTACAGTAATATAGAGGCGCTACTATCGATCGAGTTCGGATGGCTTGGGATAATCCCTCAGACAACCCTGTCGGTCATCCCGTCTCTAGTACGGAGTATGTACTTTGTACAACATATACTTTAATCAAAAGCGCCCGGCGCTTTACGCGGCAGGCGTGCCGTTCACTATGCGAGCCAATTGCGGGCATCTGAACGAGAGGAAGTTATGGAGCTCCCGAGTCTGGCCGTGATAATATATCAAATAAATATCACCTTCCATTCTAGAGCCGTACTCCGTAGGAGTTATTGGTTTTCCCGTAAAAAGATAAAGAAAGAGACCACAATCCCGCTTTCTCTAGCCCAGTGTCGTCACTCTGGACCCCTTGTCTCATCTCTTCCATATCAAAGGAATAGCTGCAAAGACAGATAGCTCTTGGGCCAAACTCTTTCGGGAAGCCGGCCGCGAGTGGAGTCTGAAATCCGCAACTGACCCCTATTCGATGCAACGCTTACGCTTCGTCCTCCTGCAGCCCCGTGCGAGAGTGAGGGAAAAAAATTATGGAAAATGAAAAAAGGTCCAATTGAGTTACGATCATTCCGGGGGATTCTCGCCGTCTAGCCTTTCAAAAATCCCACGTCAGCCAAGCCCGGCTGGCAGCAGTGCACGATACGGGGGGAGGACTGTCCTCAGCGCCGCCGAGGTCACTGGATGTGCACTGAATTTTCTTTGATGGATCAGTCATTTGGACTCGGATATTGGGCCATTGTTCTGGTTTAAAAAAAATTCTGTCGGGCCCACGACCTTTCAGTATCTCCAAAAACCGAGGCGCATAAGTGGAGAGCTCTCTTGGACCCCAATCGAAAATGGAAAAATGGCTCGGGCAATCGAAGCATCGAGAATTAGGAAATTATTACTTTACAGGGCATTTCTCTTCCCCCACGCTGCGACCCGTGGATCATGCTGTGGGACAATATCCGCCGTAGGAGGTAGATTGTACTACACACACGTGCGCAATATCAAAATACAATGTCATGGCCAAGTCCACAATCAATTTTGATTTGGAGATTTTGAAGTAACCGTAGCCTCGCCATTAATGCTGATCCTTTACTCCGTAGCCGTGGAGTAATGCCAACTTTTCAATAGTTCCGATAATATAACAGACGTAACAATAACATTCGGGGATTCACGGTATGGTCCATATATGGTTTTGGGGGAGGGGGGCTGGGAACATGTTTCACGATCTCCCATCCCATCAGAAGCTACACAATTACCCCAAGAACAACGACCTTCGACTACCATTGTACTTCGTACTCCGTATACGATTTAATATTTAATCTATACGTGGCGAATCACCCATGTCTCCTCGGTCGGACATGTGCTTTACGTAGCCGCCAGGATCCCTCTACACGTGAAGCACGATAGGACGTCCACCGGGAGAGACATGAGGATCGAACATTCCTCGCAGTGTCGGGCGATCGCGCCGCTGATGCCGTCTGGTTTGGAGGGGTTGATCTGGGGAAGCACCGCAGGATCAATTCCTGCTGACGGCGAAAGCACGGCCTTTTCCGATTGTGTTGTCTTCCGTCCTGCATCATGCAACAAAATGCCTCAAAAATCATTTCGCGTTGCCCGAGTAGATGATTGCCACTCCGGACCGGACCGGGGCAACTGGAAAATTATGATTCCATTGCTAACTATCGTAAAGGACGGTGAGCACGGTGAGACCGAGATGTAAAATGCTGCGTGCAGAGTAAACTAGAGGCTGGCCCTAATGGGTTTCGGTGCCGAGTGATCATACATTTCTCGGAGTGGACCCAGTTCGGTGCGTGTGGTTATAGATTTAGGGTGTTCTGGACGTCTTCTAGAAGGCTTCCTGGAGGTGACTGTACCATGGATGCAATGCAGCTGACGCTGCATGTGGGCGTGAAGGGGATTTTTCTTTTTTTTTTTTTTCCCCTTTTCCCTCCTTACTTCTCTAATCGACGGATGTCGGCACTATGAATGAATGTTCATAACGTCCGATGATAAGAATAACAGTATCACGTCATGACTCTTATCATGCCGCTTTCGCTATGCCTTTGTTAGACTAACCCAAATGCTATTATTACCACATACTTTGAAAATACCCGGAAAAATATGAATCTTTCCAATTCGGGTAAAATCCGAGCAGCGGGATTACCTCGGTCCCCCACCAATCATACCCCTTAGAAACAGCTGACTCAGTTAATTACCGTACCAGGTCCGGGTGAATTTCCCACTGAAATACGTACCAAAACATGTAAATTACCCCCGACTTGGACATGCCGTCCACGGGTGTTCTATAGGGATAGCCCTAAAAAAGTATGTCTATTGTGGAAGTATAGGTATAATGTCAGAACAAATGATGATGAGGACACACAACCTAATCTCCCCGGCCAAATCACCTAAATCCAGATCCTGAATCCACACTATTGTCATTGGCATTACTTTATCGACGTCTACTGGCCAGGTATCAAAGACCAAATCTCCTAGCACGGTCTTGGCTTTCGCCTCGCAGCCGTGTACCTACAGTAGCGCGCGTAGTGCGATGGGACAGGTCTCCCTCCACGAATCAGATATCTGTAAATACGCTTAGAAAAGCTCCCACCATCTGAATCAAGCCCTCACCGGTGGGTGGACCCACTGAATGATCGCCCGCCTGCCAAATCGTTCCTTGATTACGGAGTATACCTTACCACATACGGTGTATCCTAGTACGCCTAGCTTCGCGTACCTGGTACGGTCAGACTTGGTACTCCGAGGACTTTTGCCGATCCCAGATCGTGAGGCATTTTCTGTCGCTTTCTAGCCCATTTCATTCACACCGACAAGGGTTCACATTATTATCACGTTTTTAACTAAACTGCCAGCTGTCCGCGGAGGTCCTTCGTCTGACGCTCTGGTTAATTTGTCACTTGTCATGCATCATGCATCCATAGATCATGATGTTGCATAAATATATCAAGATACCAAAAGTACCACCGTAACTGTTATTAGCTAAAGTGCGGTTCGCCAAGCCCAGCTTTGTTCACCCCAGAATTTCCCTGCCCATGGAGAAATCAAGGCCGAGGAGAAAAGCAATAAGACAAAAACGCGGGTTGAATATCGCGCAAGTCGACTCCGTGCACGGGGTTACCTCACCCCAAGCCCTATTTAGGAATAGTGTCATGTCGTTCCCGCACTTGCAGGAGAGCTTGAAGCCGTTTGAAACGAGAGATATTTGGTCTACCCGTGTTTAACGCATGGAAATTGAAGCCTAAATGCAATGTAACAATATCCCTCTTTTTACAACATGCGGAGTCCAGTATTGTCCGGAGTAATCTCCAGAGTCGGCATCGGAGAGGAATGACGCTGTGCCTTTTCCGGGGGGATGGTCAAAGCTTGCGAAATGATTATCACCTCTATTTCACCTACGGAGTACGGAGTACGTAGTACGTAGTACTCTGTATTATTCGAATTGAACAGTCCATTCGAGCCTGGAATAAATAACTACAACATAGTACGTACCTCGGAAACCAGCCCCGCGTGTCTGTGCTTTCCAGACTATTGCCCGCTCAGGCTTGAATTTTTCTTACCTTAAGCAGGTAATACCCCGAATATTGAGGCTTCTCACTCGAGACATATCATTGGACCAGAGACTCAGGATTATGTCGGACCCCTCCCGGTCTTGGCTTGTGTTATGTGGCCTCTGGCCGAGGTGCAGACTCGGCCAGTGTCGGTGATCCCGTGTCGAAACTCCGACTCGGGCGACGCGGCACGCGGGAACTCGGCACGCAGTTTCAGTTGAAGTTGCCCAGTGGTCTTCCTACATATCGAATTTTAATTGCCTCAATTGCCAGTTCATTGTTCGTTTCTGGTTCTGACGTCGTCATTTTGCCGGGTAAATTGTCCTTTTTTTGTTTATACATAATTTATGGTCTGGCACGCCACCAAGTAATAGTGCGAAAATTAGTTGATCAGCCCTATTCAGTGAGTTCAATTGTGTTCTCTGTACTCCGTACACGTCTATTATTTTCAACTTGATTGTGTGCATACATTATAGTCAAGATCGTATATGTTGCACCTTTCTCTTGGCTGCATACAAACCCTGTGTCGATCAGATCCTCGTAATCACCTACGGACACGCCCCTAATACGAATACGTACAGTCCGCTGAAAGCGAAAAGCGAAAGCGAACAATGGCCAACATCCTGGCGAGAACGTCTTTCCGTCTCTAGCTTCGGGGTTTAACAATCTGGTCGAAATAGCTGTAAACCCGAATCTTTTGACCGGTGTTTAAGATAGACCTGGGAGATCGCACGGAGAAACATACTATCCCGGGTAGCTCGTGTGATCACACACAATCATTCCATCTAAGCCTTTCCAGAATAGCAATGATGATAGCAATGATGACATACCTACCATGCCATACCCAAAAAAGCAATGAATAAACAAACACCCACACCTCTCCTCCGTACTAAGACAACTCACGCGACTTTGAGTCATAATCCAGAGCCATAAGACCAGATTACCCCATCCACGACAGACCGCATATTTAGATAGTCTTCCCAATTTGGTCGTGATCGACAGGAGAACAAACACCCCACACTCGACGCGAACCTTCACGGCTAGCAAGTGCTATTTCAGGGATCAAGCAAAACGGATATTATCCGCGCTTGCTACTTTCCCATATAGGGCAGTTGCACATCAATATTTACTGGGATTGGCGCGACAGTCCGGTGTCGGGAAGGGTTTGTGCTATCTATCTACATTAGATGGGGAAATAACAAATCAACATTGAATGCAAAGACATGCTATGTTACTTTGTTGTTCTTCCCCCCTGTGATGCAAGGCAAGTATGCACAACATAGTGAATTGACATAATAATTACCCTCTTTAGTATGGTTCCGGGGTAATACATCGTCGAATAGTGTGTCCCCTGTGCCCTGTGCGAGAGATGTTATGGGGTAGGTATCCCGAACTACCCTGTACGCGAAAACAGTCGAGTCTATAATGCACACGCTCCCTATCTCCCCGTGCTGCAGCGATGTACTCAATAATTGTATGCATGGAGTATTGATATTCCTCTTGGCTGTGTTATATCGATACAATGAAACACAGCGACTGCTTCGACCGAATTAAACGTTACAGTATTGCGTCTCGGACTGGCTGTCACTGCCACTCGGGCACCAGTGATCGGCGGTGTTCACAATAGGATCGGAGACTATGATGGTGACTGCGATGGAATAAGATGTGGTATAGACGTTGCTATTTGCTATTTACTTCTCTGTTACTATTGTTAGAAGGTGGTATAAGACTGCCTACTAGGCTACGACATATATTTATCTTTGTATGCACCTTCGTGCGTCGGCAGATCTGCATAGCCACCGTTAAACTCCCCGGTCACCCAGTCCCGATTGTCAATCTTTAGCGGTGCCTGGTTTCAATCTCGGGGGCGGAGTCGAGGGTGTATACTATACCTCAAACGCCGTTTCAGTGTGGTTTTATTGTGTTCCAGGTCTTACATGTACTGTATACCTGGGTACCGTGAGCTTGTCCTGGGATACCTTGTCCGGACATGCCAAGCAAAATAGGGATAGATTCGTGGGGGATACTGGGGGATCGACATGCTGCCTGGAGTGCTGTGTGTGTTACTGTCTATAGATAGCATTCGTCGCGGATGGATAGTGCAACGATTGCACCAATGTGGGATTAAACTCCATGATCGACGATAGCCAGACAAAGCCAAGATCCAACAACAGAAGGGGACGGCAATTGTGCTCGAGTTTCACTGCTCTGTTTCACTAGAGTTTCTTGGCTAAGCAGTATGTACACTGGGCATTGCCCATTTATGAGACTCGGAACGGGATGCATGATCGACTTGCATCCTTGTTCTCATTGTCTTGGTATATCAATAGTCCGATGTGAACCGGAGTCTCAATGACATGCATCATCAAATACGACCTGCCCCATAAGGGAGGAGTATACGGAGTGATGCGTATAGCATAGATCACACCTGGGCATGTGTTCAGCTACCACAAAGAGAAGGGAAATTAACCAGGAATCATCGACAAGTCTCAAAAATCAATGCGCAAATCATCCCGATGACTGCGTCTCATCCCTATCTCCTTCAAACAATCGACCTTGGCGCCAAAAACGAGGACCGACACTATTCAAATATGTTCTTGGCATGAGTCTACATTATTGTACCAAGGACGATGCGATAAAGTCATTGAATGATGTCAAGTATCTTTTCCTTATCGCACCAAAGACCATGCTAGGAATTTCCCCCCCTTGATCTGCTGATCGCCCTCATCTTGTACCTGTCCACCGACGCCAAGCCAAGCCGTGCATCCCCTTCCTCCCGCATTATCGTCTTGGCGAGCATTTGACCTCTGACCAGCCCCTTTTTTCTCTATCGAGTCGGCGTGAGGTCATGGATTCGAGCTTCGGTGATCGTGGGGCGGGGTGGAGAGGAGAGGGAGTCAACACGCGCAAGGGTGGTGTTGGTACGGAGTAATGCTTGTTGTGTTTGCGTCTTGGCGGGGGCAGTGTGCATGCTTGTACTGCGAACGGGGTACAGAGTCATGCACATCAGTACATATGTAGCAATTGAAATCTACATATGTAGGGACGTGCTTCTTATTGGAGGGGTCGCCTGTGAGGGGCGTGGCGCTGTCAGGGGCGCATTTAGATTTGTTCATGTTGCTATGCCCACGCTTGGGCTGACTCTGCCGCTGAGGGATTTTCCCCGGCCAAGACGGCGCCTGACTGTTTTACTTGATAATTGTATGCTGTGCCTCGAAGATTCGGTAGAAATCTACTTTCAAGGGATCTTGGCTGTAGAACAATGCACAACGGAGGTGGAAGATTAGTCCAGCTGACCTCGGGCGTCCTTGGGTGTAGTTACTGCCCTGGAGGTTACACTGTATCCTATTGTATCTCGTGGATGATGAGGCGGTTTTTGACTTATCTAGACATGGGTACAGGACTAGACGTGCACGGAAATGGTACTTGGACATGAGGTTGTAAGATCGGTCAAGATTTGATGCTGTATTGGATATAGTTTATATCTACTTTGGATTGTTTCTGGGACATATATATTGAAATTGCTTCAGCAGATATGCGATATTATATATCACTAACAACCGAGTCCGATAGACTGGAAGGAAGTAAATGTTGCTAGCGCACAATTGCTGCTGGGTATAAATATATATCAGGTTCGACTATTCAACTACAGATCTCATGCGGCTCCAAATTTCTTGATATCATATCATATTTTATTGAGAATGTGTATCGAAAATTCAACTTTTTCTTTCCATCATATATATCACTTAAACTGTCATATAACCTGGCGCTATAACCAGGCTCACAAACGCCTACTTGACTGTATTTGATTCAGTATCATTATTATTACCATTATCATCTGACTACCTAGGTATCATAATCCTAGAAACAGTCATCCGCATCTATCCCGCATTCTTCCGATCGCAAGAAAATGCAGCAAGGAGACAGAGTGATGTCAGGAACCAGAATCCGATCAAGTTATGCCGAGCCGATGACGAGATTGCCCCTTGATGAGACTGGTTGCTCCGAGCAACCCATGCCATGCGGTTTCGCACCAAGACCCTGCATCCACGTGGAGAATGAGCCTGTAAGGAATGGGTTCATAGAGTATCAATGCATCAGGTGAAACTAATACAACTCGAATCAGAATGTGATTCTTGATCCTACAGTGCAGGGTACCAATGACCCGGGCATGTGTTTCTCAATCGCAAACTTGGCCCGCCAGCCTGAACAGTGACCCGGCATGAGCACGGCGGGATCGAGCCCTTTGAGATCGAATACTGTGTCTTGTATTTGGTCCGCGTCGCTTGTGGCGAGATGAAATCCACCGACAACGGCGTGAACAGGTACCGTTCCACCGGTGAGCTCGACGGCGTGTTTCGTGGTGTTGACTACGCCAGCGTGGCTACATCCAGTGAAAACCACAAGTCCCTTTCCTGAAGAATATGTTAGTTCAATAAGCTTGTGTGCCGGTTTTAAGATGCATATACCCTTGAGATTACAGATGAGAGAACGCTCATCAACGATGACTTCGTCAGAGAACCAGTCATTCTCATCAGGGTCGTATCGCACTGCATTCTTCAGACCTGTCTCGTACGGCGTCACTCGTGGGATCTCCCCAGAGACCAAAAAGAAGTCATCTAGCACAGTGTGTGGCTCGCTCCGCTTATCGACCACCGCACCTGCGTTTCCAATCTCCTCAAAGGTAGGGTCAGCCTCGAGGGAAATGATATGACTGGGCAGAGCAATGCCTCTGTAAACCGGTCGGTCTGGGTGTAAGTCCACGACCAGGTCCTCAGAGCGGCTCTCGGCTCGTTTGGCATCGTTTATCATGCGGATTGCCTGCAGAAGACCACCTACGCAAAAGTCAGAACAGCCCAAAGGGGATATGCGTCAATGTGTCCATTTCCATTAAGAACCACGAACCGGAGTGGTCTCGATGCCAATGCGATAGATGAATCACTTCCACAGATGAGAGATTTGGTCGCAGCCGTTTCACGTTTCTCTCCCAAGCTTCCTCTTCAGGACCAGCATCGAAGAGAATAGTGTGCTTCTTGCCACCTTTAGTGGCAGTCTATATGATAGGCTTAATACCAAACCGTATCCAAGGGTCTACTGGTAGAACATCGTCTTACCACCAGAATTGACAAGCCATGTGCTGCGCAGCAGACATCTTCTAGCCTTAATTCCTTGCAGGCATCGCCGCGATCTGTCAACGTATGCTTCGAGCCCATGGCAATTGCCCCCAGGTTCCCCGAGACTTGAACGGTATCTGGGGCTGGGGGAGACAGCGGATCCAGCTCATTGTCGATGATAACAATAGCTTCGAGGGAGTCCACCTCTTCTAGGTTTATGGGCATTTCCACAGAGTCTTCACTAGATAAATAGTTAGAGGCTTTCGGGGCAAGAAAAGGGCAATACGAGAGATACCTGAAAGGATCATGGCGAGTATCCAAATCCATTTGATTCAAGATGAATCCCACCTGGTCAGTGAATATCAAAAGATGGCAGAAGTTCCGAGTTCTCCACAAATGCGGGGGAATCAGATCTCACCTCCAGCTCTTCCCCTGACCGAAAAAAGAAAACTAGAAGACCTCAGTCGATCTCGGTCTTCTATTCCTCATCCTCTTCCGAGGTCGTCTTCTCCATCCCACATAATGCATCTTTTCCTCGATCGCCTCTTCCTCGTCCTCGTCCTGTTCTTCTCCCCCGTCACAGCAATCGGCACCTCATGCTTCAAAGTCGTCTCCGCGCTGGTCAGCCGACCGGGCTACCTTTTCGATAAATTCCAGAGTGAAATCTGTGATTTTGGATGCCAGCCGACTGTCCCTCACTGGGATCTATGGACGCGCAACAACACCTTTGTCCCCGCCGTTCGCAGCCTGGTGCAGCGCATGAATGTGCCACACAAAGAAGAGGCTTTGTTGAAGATGGGCGACAATGTTGCGCTCAGCATCAAGGAAAGCTGTGGACCAATGCTGGGTGGTGGAGTACATATCTGCTCTGATTCGGAGACACTGGCTGGGTTCGGCAACTGCTTCAAGCGCAATTTCCTCAAGGCTTCGATCAAACATCTTCCTGCTCTGATACCAATGGCCTCGGATGAATCGTGCAAGGAACAACTCAGGTTCTTAGAGAGCGATGAGCTGTGGGATACTACGATCCCTCAGAATATGAGGGATTATGCGAAAGTGTGTGACAGTTTGGGGCCTCATGACCATGATGAATTATGATGCCTATCTGGATATAACTGTAAATAGTGTTATACATGTAATTAATATCACATATATATACTGATCTCACTCTATATCACCTGGTGTACGTAGATAATAAGGGCATTGCTGAATTCCTCCGACTCCGACTCGGACGCGGAGCTACCGCGGATGACGACAGGGCCGAACATCTCCAGTGCTTACTTGACACTTAAACACTTGACACTTCTCACTACTTTGTCTTCACCTCAGATCAGACTGGATTTGATTTCCAACGCCATGCAGTGATTCGGCATCCGCCTTTCCGCAATCCCATATGGCGCACGCGACCTTCCTCCGCTCTCTGCGGCCCACCGCCATCCGTCCCTCCATCTGGCGCCCGCACCGATATGCCCATTCAAGCCAATTCCAACCCTTCGTGCCACCGTCACCAAGCTCCCTGGGCAAACCAAAGGAAGCAAAAACATACAAACGGACCATCAAATGGTTACGCCGAATCATTTACATCTCACTAGCAACAGGCGTCGCGTACGGCATCGACAGCCAGTTCTACGCCTCGTCGCTGACCCGAACAGCCCGGACCTTTTCCCTCGGCATCTTGGTCGCCCTCGACTACAAAATCAATTTCCGCCCACACCCACCACTGGCCAGCTCTATTGCTGCCGTGCACGCCCGCAACGCCGAGCGGCTGTCAGACCTACTGAGACATAATGGCGGCCTCTACCTGAAGATAGGCCAGGCGATTGCGATGCAATCAGCCATCCTGCCCCCTGAGTTCCAGGCAATGTTCTCCCGCATGTTTGATGATGCGCCTCAGAATGACTGGAAGGATATTGAGAAGGTCATCCGTGAGGATTTTGGCAAGTCGCCTGAGGAGGCATTCGGTATCTCGTTTACGGGTGCCCCTGACAAGGGCGTGATGGAACGCAAAGCCCGAGCCAGTGCCAGTGTTGCCCAGATCCACTGGGCTCGTCTGCAGGATGGCACCGAGGTCGCGATCAAGATCCAAAAGCGGGAGATCGTGCAGCAATTGGCGTGGGATCTCTGGGCTTTCAAGTGAGTAGTCCGAGTTCGAGCCGCGAGGGGATATTATGCTAACATTGAAATTATAGAGTCGTGACCTATATCTACAGCAAGATGTTCGACATCCCCTTCTACAGTCTTGTTCCCTATATCAGTGAGAGACTCTCGCTTGAAACAGACTTCGTGAATGAAGCAGACAACTCGGAAAACATGGCCAAGCTTGTGGCTGCTGAACCTCGTCTGCGCAATCGCGTGTATATTCCTCGTGTATATCGCGAACTGAGCTCGAAGCGCGTCATGACTGCCGAATGGGTAGAAGGCGTACGACTCTGGGACAAAGACGCTATCACGCGGCCCTGGCGCGGCGGCTGGGGCCAGGGAAGTCCAGGCTGTCACGGTACACCGCTTGACCGGCCAGAGGGAAATTCTGCGGACCGAAACATGAGCACGTCGAGGACCAAGCCGGACCGCACTTACTGGCGGGGCCGCAACAACCGCGGTGGACTGGGACTGTCTCTCAAGGACGTGATGACAACTATGGTAGATCTGTTCTCCGCCCAGATGTTCCTGTGGGGATACGTCCACTGCGATCCGCACCCGGGCAATATTTTCATCCGCCGCAAGCCATCCGGAGAGCCAGAGCTGGTTCTGATCGACCACGGTCTGTACATCCACATGGAACCCGGATTCCGACACGAATACGCGCGGTTCTGGAAAGCCCTCCTCACCTTCGACAATCGCACGCTGGGCGAGATTGTCAAGGGCTGGGGCGTGAATAACCCAGACTTCTTCGCGTCAGCGACATTGATGCGTCCCTACAAAGGCGGGGACATGTCTACGCAGCGCGGTCTCAAGGGACTCAGCAAGCGGGAGCGTGCAGAGCGACTCTACGAGATGCAGCAGGGGATGCGCAAGGCGATCCGCGATATACTAGGCGATGAAACCAAGTGGCCACAGGAGCTGATCTTCATCGGTCGCAACCTGCGCATCGTCCAAGGGAATAACCAGTTCCTGGGCTCGCCGGTGAACCGTGTTAAGATTACTGGTATCTGGGCTTCGCGTGCGCTTATCGAGTCGCCGGATCTGCCGCTGGCCGAGAAGATCCGTAACATCGGTCGCCATCTTATCTTCCGTGTCGTGCTGTTTACCAGTGATATCTTCTTCTATTTCACCAAGGTGCGCCAATTCTTGCATCTGGGTGGTGGCATGGAGGATGATATAGAGGCCCAGATGCAGAATATGGCTAAGGATATAGGGTTTGAGCTTAACCACAGCGTCTTCGAGGGATAGACTGCCTCGGTCTTATAGAATAATGTGGCGAGAACCGCAGAGACACGGTATAGAATACGCGTATACCACCTGGACGCTATGTAGACCAGAGAAAAATCTCCCAAATAATGAAACTCTCCTTATGATTGGCACTACCTACAGTGGTGTATCTTGGCTTTTGGCTGATCTATATGTCTTCCTACGCAGTCCCCTCCTCCGGCTCAAATTCCTCACCAGCACCCATTAAATCCCCCAACCTTCCACATCTAGCAAGATAAGCAGCCCCAGTATCCGCCCAAACATGATACTCGCAAACCGCCAACCTCCCCGTCTCCCCGGATTCACCACCATCAGCAGCAAGCTTAATGCGATAAGCAAACGTCTCGTCCCATGCCTGCTGTGTCTGCTTCCAGACAAACGTTGCCGTCCCGCGCAGCGAAACAGCCATACAGCTCGCATCAACCACCCAGCTCTCCTCGGGCTCGAAGACCATGTTCTTGATAGACAGCAGGGAGGAGAGAAGCTCGAAGTAAGTTGCTATCCCATCCTGGCCGGTGAATGGGCGGCCTAGAAAGGGAGCTAGTTGCGGGAGACCGTGTTCGTGGACTAGAGGCTCTGGGAGAGTTGTGAAGGTTGAGAGGAGTTGATTGGGGTCTTTTGGGTTTGGGTTTGTTAGGGCTTCTAGGAAGGCATGGATTGGTTTTAGGAGATCTGGGCGTGTGATCATGTTGGGGAATTCTTGATGGCTTTGGAGGTGTTGATGTGATATTGGGAGAATTGGAGCTATGGAGGTTCGATAGCAGCGGTGGTGACATAAATATGACGTTGTGTTTGTTGATATCTACATACGGTTTAGGTAGTATCGCAACAACTAGTATGATGGTAAGACTTCAAATGTTGGAATCGATCATTGGGATATCTGACTTTTGGTAGATAGCTCACGACTGTTTTCTATTTGCCCAGACGAGCTTCGCTCCCGGAAGGGAAACAGATGTAGAGGAAGAAACTTTGGAAGAAATCAAAGGCCCACAGTAGAACTCCAGCGTCGGCTTTCACAGCCTACGCTTGATAAAAAGAATGAAAACACGAAAAAGAGAAAAAGCAGAAAGAAACACCAAGTCCCAAGAATAATACATTTCCGCTCCCGCAGCTCCCGAACGTCCCCCGAGTTCACTGCCGCCAGGACTTGCCGCAGTGCAGACAAGTACAGAACAGGGTCATCGGTTCATCAGCCGCACGAGTCTGAGCTTCGGTGTAGGTAACCTTGCGCTGACCACACTTGCCGCACTGCAAACTCTTACTGATACTGCGTTCCTGTTGGGCAACCATAGCCTTGTCCATGTTCTCCTTCTGAATCTTGGCATCCGCCTCACGCTGCTCAACAGAGCGCAGCTCGTCGTGTGTCATGCGCACGAACTGATCAGCGGTAATCTCTCCCTCGATAACACGCACACGCAGCTTCGGGTTGGACTTGTTCTTCAGGTTCTGGAAAAGACTGCGGATCTTCGTGCGGTATTCCTCCTTCGTCTCCGGTCCCAGGTACTTGTAGGCGGAAACCTCCACTGCAATGGCGCGCGATAGAACAACCTTCGGAGGCTCGGTCGACCCAACACACAATCCATCGTACATCAGCCCCGTGCAGCTGTCCCGCACTCGGTTCCCAGTGTGATTGATCTCTGCCCCATCTGCCTTCCAGGTTCGCTTATCTGGAGGCACGGACAGCTTCGACGCCTTGTCGGAGGGTGTAGCAGCGGCTGGGGTGGACACCCCTGTACCATTTTGCGCTGGTCGCGGAGAGCCGCTCGAGCCCCGACTGGCTGCTGAGCCACCACCCTGCTTCTGCTTGTTCACCTCGGTCCGCCACTTGGAGACAATCTCGCTGGAGAGCCGCGCGACTTCCGGAGACTTGCTTTGCTTGAACTTGTTGACGATGATTCCGATGCGCGTCTGTCGGAGGAGGTCTTCGGTTGCCCGGACCCCGGTTTGGATATCCTTCAGAAGGCCCATAATCACGGCTGGAGGCTCGTTCGATGTCGCGGCCTTGCCCAAGGCCTTGGCCTTAGCTTCAATCTCTTTGGCGTCCATCGCCATGTTGTGCGGGGTAGAGGGATAACGAGATCAGAGTGCTTGACGAGGTCAATGGAGGACCGGGAAAGAAAGTTCTAGTCGACCTATAAGCCACAACTGTCAGCATGTCATTTCAAAAGCTTAGTATGCAGGGTCTTTATAGGCCCCGGCTGCCGGCGCATTCTACAGAACCACGGCAAGCACACTTGTCTCTTCGGGATCACATATCATGGAGCACACATGCTTTCACCGGATGTCACACAAAGCATGGCTTTCAAAATACCCCGCTATAGAGACTCATGCGGGAGAAGGTGGTACGCTGTCAATTTGCACGTGTCCACCCTCTCCTTCATTTGCTCTCGGAAACTCGACAAAAACAAACAGAGAAACTTGGAAACAATGAAACGAGAGCTGCTAGGCACATTACATCAAAGAAGTAATGGGTATTTGCGCAATAACAAGATGTAGTGAGGGGTGTTTTGCGTGGGCACTCACCTGGGGATATTTCACGGTCGCGTCAACAGTATAGGGTTGCGAGATGGGACCCGTAAAGAAAACAGAGAGCGGAAAGGCGACGGCAATAGAAGCGCCAGAAGTGACAGGTATGGTAGATGGGATATGTCAAAAGCGACGAGGTAAAGGGAAGTTGATGAGCTGCGCAGTCCGAAGTTTGCGCCAAGCCTTTCCATTTTCGGAAATTCTTTTTGCAATTTACATATGTATATGAACCCCATTGAGATCATCCCATCCTGTGCAGTCTATAAAAGGCATTTGTTTTGCTAGTTTGAATAGAAAGAGTTTCTTCCATCTCCCTGTTTGTATGACCCCTCGATCCGCGCGCAGACATGGAGGCGTCACGTGTAGACAGGCTTAAGAGCACGGCCATCTTTGTCTTTTGGATATTTATTTCCTCATAAGGATGATAACATAAACCAAAGGTAATGATATTGGATAATGCAGTGGAGGATAGATGATGGAGAAGATGAGAGCTAAGAGGAGCAACCTAGGTACTAAGTCCATACGCATGTGTGATCAATCTGCAGCCATAGGTTCTTTTAACTCGAGGGAAATGGTACGCATAAAGAGAGTGATATGAAAGGAGGCTGACTGTGCTACATGAATACAAAAGGCTAGATGCCTGTCGGTAATGCTACTGGATGATTGAGAGCCCATGCTCTCAACCAAAGTCAGTGAATGAACTCAGTGAAGCAATCCTTGCAATCACGGCGCAACGCAAGCCCAATATTTCCGCAGTACCTTGCCGCTTAGTGAGTTGAGAACAATATCAACACCTCTAGGGGAAATGCGCTTGATTCCTCGCGAGAAGCTCAAGTCACGGCTAGAGAAGACGTAGTCTTTAGGAATTCTAAATGTCTTTATGATGAATTCTTTCTTTTTGATGCTTGACAGAGCTATAAAGACCTTGGCTCCCTTCACCGTTGTGTATTGAATCGTAGCCTGCCAAATGCCACTAGAGGCAGTGTGAATCAGGATCTTATCACTAGCGCGAATCCTGGGATATGGATGCTCAGTTTGCTTAGTGAGAAAATCAGGGCCCTCAGATTACCAGTGAGTGGATCAAGGCCCAGGTGATGATCAGGTGATGCTCAATGAATCTTGATTATGTACGGATTGGTGCTCAGGTGGGAATTGGAAGCCAGCCCTGGAGGGTAGTCAGGGCCTCAATTTTACTGTGGTCAAAAAGTGACAAGAGGTTAGCACTAAAGCGGAAAGAGAAAGGTCTCGGGTGTTAAGCATTGTCCGGTACATGTGCAGCTTTATATATACACCTACTTGATTGTGATTACTACTTTTCCTAAACATAGGACTATTTGAATGGTCCTGCTTGTCCAGATATGTATTCCATCTATATGATTGTGTATCCTCCGAAGAGATGCGGAGAGGCCAGGGCTATGCAAACAGAATATGGATCAAAGCAAAGGATATTATGTGCAGAGCTAGGATTTCATCACTGTGGATTGGGGGTATAACAAATGGGGGTCTTTTTGAAGGTAAAGCGTAAGCGTCGTCAGTCAGATCCTCATACCCGAAGCTTGTGAGTGGCTGTGGACACATAAAGGGACCATGCATCGCCCGGAGGACAACGAGGTCGCGGGTTTCTCAGCTATTGGTGACATCAATGTGGCATTGGATCCATGATCCGGCCCGTGATGGAAGGCAGGTAGTGATGGAAGTGACAATTGTCCAACAGCTGCAGAGGTTTAAATAGCCGCCTTGCCCAGAACATCGGCCAGGTCATCGACGTCCTTGTCATCTTTCTGAGCAACCTTCTCTTCCTCGACAAGGTCGGCGTCCCTAAGGTCTTTCTCAGCCTTGGCCTCTTCCTCCTCTTCCTCCTCTTCTTCCTCTTCCTCCTCTTCTTCCGAATCTTCCTCCTCGAGTTCATCCAACTCATCAACACCCCAAGTACCATTGGGGTCTTCGTCTGTACCGTGCTCCTCCTGTCGAGCCTCCAAGAGCTCACGCAGGTCAATGATGTTAGGGTCATCCTCGGAGAAGATGTTTCCGTTGAGCTCGACGCGACGGAGGCTGGGAAGCGCAGTCTTGGCTGCATGGGTGAAGCCCTTGACAGCTTCCGCCTTCATCTCGTTGTACTGCAGACGCAGTGTCTGGAGCTTCTGGTTCTTGTTCTCCGTCAAAGCCTTGGCAACCTTCACACCACCACGGGCAGAGAGCAGACAGTCACCGACACCAAGCTCGCGCAGAGATGGCCAGCCGGACAAGACATTTGACAGAGCAGTGGAGCCGACATTGGTGAAAGTGTTGTCCTGCAGATCCAGGACTTCCAGGGACTGCGCGTGGTAGAGACCCTGGGTCAACAAGTGGGAGATACCCTCCGATCGGATGCCGTTCTGTGTCATCTTAACTGACTTCAGGCCGGCTGCGTGGGCCTTGTAGGCCCGAGCCCATGCCTCCATACTGCCGTTCTCCAAGCGGTTCCGTCCGCAGACAACACTCTCCAGCAGCGCAACCTCCTCGCCACAGTTGCGAGCTTCCTCCTTACGCTCAGCCAGCTTTGACAGCGCATCGGCGACCTGAGATCCGGCAGCAGGGCCAAGTCCATTGTTGTTCAAAATGAGGTGGCGGAGGGGCACGTGCCGAGAGAGGAATTCAATAAGCGGGGCCTGAGTTCTGAGACCGAAAGCATTGTCGTTAAGGTTCACGGTGTGGACGGTTGGGATCTTGAGGATGGCGTTAAGGAGCGAGTTCAAAGCAGTGGGGATTTCCGTCAGGAGGCGACCGGTGAAGATGTCGTCGAGGTAGGCAGCTTCGAGGCACTTTTGAGTCTGCAGGACCTCGGCCAGGCGCTTGGAGGCGTCAATGCCCAGGGTGTTTCCACCGAGACGGATTTCAGTGTAGTCGGTGTTGTCAATCAGGGGCTGAATGTGCGCATTCATGTCCTCTGCACTGTCGAGCTTGAGGACTTTGCCCTCGAGGGAGAAGATCTTGGGAGGGGCCATGGCGGGGTAGTTGTTGAAGTGGGATATTGAGATAAGAAAAAAAGAAATAAAATAAAATAGGGTACCCGGGAAGTCAATGGCAGACAATATCCAAGCAACGAGGAGACCAAAGTAGACCCAAGGACAGAAAGGAAAAACTGAAATAGTCTGTAGTGTAGCAGAAAAGGAGGCGACCCCGTAGAGGCAAGTTTGTTGATAGCCAAAAAAAAAATAATAATAACTACGGCGTAGCATAGAGACCAGTACCGCTGCACGCGCCATTAATAATGTCCGATGGTGTCAGCCTTGGAGGTCGCCTGTAAGGACTTGTTCACAACTTCGTACTCAACACTCTCTTTCTGTCTTTCGTTTACTTAAAATATTCGCCAAGTAAACCTGCATATCCATCACAATGTCCTGGCTCTTCGGTTCCTCAAATGGTAAATACCCATATCTCTTTCCACCTACCCGGGCCGAAGACTTGCGCAATGCGCCAGTCCTACATATCAGAGAAAGTTTCTTGAGTCCCGCTTACACAATTCTTTACAGAGAAAAGCGCCGCTGCCCCCGAGCAAGCGCCCGCTCAGCCCGCTCAGTCCGAGAAGCCCAAGGTATGAACCGATACTGCCGGACCAACAAGCGCAAACGATTGACTCTGCCTTTCATTCTAGCCCTGCTGCGTCTGCAAACCCGAGAAGACCGCTCGCGACGACTGCATGCTCTTCTCCAAGTCCGACAACCCTGAGAAGGAGTGCAAGTCCACGATCGAGCAGTACAAGACGTGTATGGCTGGATTTGGCTTCAAGGTCTAGGCTCGGTCTCTGACCTTGGCCCCGGCTGTACTATCACTATACAACATTGTACCATAGCATTCATCGGCGGGAGTTTTTTTTTTTTTTTGTTTTCTTTGGATATCGTCTGTTTTTAGAGCATTTTTGCTCGTGTGACATATTGCAATTTAGAGTTTGGCACTCCAGATGCTAGGGGTGAGTTTCCATATACAACGTCTCAACTCTTGAATAATGAATTCCAAATCGAATCAATCATATTAATGAAATAAGCTAGTAGCCCTACTGCCTCATTTTGGATAATCACATAATCTGGGGTATCACTGAACATCATACAGCCATCCACCTAGGCAAAGGATCACTGCTTCTTTTTCTGGCTTTCCTCCTCGGTCACCTGCCGACTGATCTGGCGACATTGTGTATATAGTTTCCACATACACCACAGATAGGCAATCCCGAAACCACCAGCTCCGATCAGGGCATTTAAGACCACCCAAAGATCTGGCTTTCCGGGCGGAGGAGTCACGAACGCCTCAAGGACATGCCAGGCAATCATGGCCAAATAGAAACCGAAGTGTAGGAGGGTTGTGAGAGTGCTGGGCTCGAATTGGGTATTGGAGTCTTCCGGGGATGGCCGACTTCGGTAAGTCTCGAAAGTAGTGGGAGGCAAACCGAGAAGGTAGGCCCACAGCAAAGTCATGACTATGTAAGGAACGCGGAGCTCATCGCGCTTAAGGAGGGGGTACATGGTCCATGAGCCAAGCATGTTGGCCCAGCCCACCCAGGCACGTGTTTCTTTGCTCAGTCCACCATTACCAGCAAGTAGCAGAGTCATTGGTAGCAGAGGCAGCAACACACTCTTTTCATGAACTTGGAAAGAGAACAAGAAAAATCCCCAGGAGACGGCAGAGAGACCGGGAAGAAGAAGCGAGGCCCTGGGGTGGCGGAATATGATAGCACAGGGAACAATGATTGACGCCAATGTGGCACTGAGCGATGCTCGCTGTAATAACGTAGTCTCAAAGCGGGTGAGCTTGTAGAAAGTGTGGATGGCGCACCAAGCGTTCGCAACTTTGTCTTCGAAGAGCCCGCGCGCAAAGGGGAACACCCGGTGAATGATTTGCGTTAGTTGGAACAATAGCCCATACGCAACGGAGTCCTTGTTCATCTGGATAGGAAGTGCGTGCAACATAGGCGGCACTGGAGAAGATGCAAATGCCTTTCGAGCTTCGGCATTGGAGGCACCGACCATAAGAGGGGCCAACAGCAAAGCAAAAGAAGCTAATGTGACAAGGGCTATGCTGATAAGGCGGGGGATATTAATCCGAGGGAATGTGCAGACCCCGAGAAGATAGGCGAACATGACTGGTGCATAGTATAACGCCATCTGCTTGAATCCCAGTGCACCAACGAAGAAAATGCAAGCCCAGAGCATACGCCCCGCCAAGATAGCGTCCAAGCTCGCAACTACCAATCCCAGCATCACTGTATTGTATTGGAAATGGCCATGGTCGATGAGGATATTCGCTGGCTGAAGAAGGACTGCCACCAGAGCAATCGAGGCGGACCATGCATGAACACTCTGCATCCGAGTGTAGCGGCGAAGGAAATTGACCACGGCCGGGATGAACACGAAGTATTCGGATACAACGACGGTGGCGCGCATGTATACTTTCAAACGCGGGTCCTCGAAGCCTCGGGAGGCGTCTAGGGCAAACCAAGTGGGATCAAAGGCGGAGCCACTACACAGGCCGACAGGTCAGCAGAAGACCATGGGGATTCTATAATTAATGGTAGATAGAGAAACATACATCTTTCCGAGTAACCAGCTGTGATATGCGGTCAATGGTGGATAATCGAGACCCCAGTATTGCAGATCGTATATGTACCACTTCGCTAAAGGCAAATGTGTGGTAATTTCCATCCAATGGCGTTGCGCCTCGAAATCACCGTGCATCGGCGGGACATGGAAGCCTAGAAGGTATTAATTGTTGTAACTACCTTCAAAGAGAGACAATGTCGCATACCGGAGTAGCCCCATAAGCTCACAGCCCATCGGAACAGGCCAACGGCCATGAGGACAAGTGGGAGAATCAGCCATTGAGAGACACCGGCGCGAGCAGCCCACAAAAATGAGACCAGTGGAAATGCTGGGGATTGCTTCCCCTCGCCTAGATCCAAGGTCAAATTATTGTTGGAGCCGGGGGAGATCGCAACCTTTCTCTTCTTGCGAGGGCGGTGCGAAGAGGGTGTCGGAGGGGCCATCACGATACAGGCCAAAGGACAACTTATCGTCCCATTGACTATTGAGCCAAAGAAGAGTCGAACCGTATGAACGAGTAGTAGTGATAGTAGAAGAATTGACGTAGTAGGTACAACGTAGCAAAAGCAGAAGACACCGCCAATTGACATGCGATTATGAGTCGTCAACAGTCACTGGACAGGTACCCACATAGTCTAGGGGCTAAGTGCCTGATCTAGCCCCTTAAGGCAGGCGGAATGGTTCTGCCAGCCTCCGAATTTTTTTTTCAGAAAATTTTCCTTATCAGAGCTGATGGTCCCCCAGCTCTTCGCTTTTTCCTTTCTCTTCTTCTTCCCATCCTCTCTACCTTTTTTTTATTTCCCTTCCAAAAGCAGTCTGTTTCAGGTTGCTTTACTTATATCATCTCTTGACTATCCAAGAGATCTCTACACACTAACTAACGCAGTCGCGTGGGTTCTATACTCGTAAGTTCGTTTGGATACTCTGTGGGCTTTTTATCACTCTGAGGGCTGTGGGCTTGACATACATCTATTCTGTGGGCTCTGTGGGACATCTTCCTCGTGGGTTACATATTCTAGACAGTATTGGCTGTCTATTGCTTGTGGGCTTGAAAACTTGTCCGTCCGTGGGTAGTGGGTTAACGTCCAGCTGTGATTTAGTTCACTCTGGCAGTTCTTCTGAGGGCTGTTGTTCCATTTTACACATCCAATACACGGGTGCTTTGAGGGATCGTGGGCTTTGCCGCACATACTACAAGAATTCCACTTGTCACTACAGTATGTGCCACCCTACCCAAGCTACAAGCCAGCCTCCCAAGCCCTCTCCCCGAGTTCCCTCAATTATATCCAAGAACAATTTCTAATGTTTTATTGTTCCTCCAGTTCAATATGTCCAAGACATCTACCAAGGGTGCCGATAAGGCCGTCAAGGCCAGCAAGGCCTTGAACAAGGTCAAGGATGCCGGTGTCACCAAGGCTTCCCAGTCCCCCGCCGCCAAGAGCAAGGCTATTGCCAGCAAGGTTGCCTCCAAGGAGAAGGCCTCCAAGAAGAACAAGAAGAAGGAGCCTACTCCCAGCTCCTCCGAGTCTGAGTCCGAGTCCGATGAGGATATGAAGGATGCCAGCTCCAGCTCTGAGTCCGAGTCCGAGTCTGAGGAGGAGAAGCCCGCTCCTAAGAAGACCGAGAAGAAGGTCGCTGCTAAGGCTGAGACTTCCGACTCTTCTGACTCTTCCGACTCTTCCGACTCTTCCGACTCTGAGTCTGAGTCCGAGGAGGAGAAGCCCGCTCCTAAGAAGACCGAGAAGAAGGTCGCTGCTAAGGCTGAGTCTTCCGACTCTTCCGACTCTGAGTCTGAGTCTGAGTCCGAGTCCGAGGAGGAGAAGCCCGCCCCCAAGAAGACCGAGAAGAAGGCTGCTGCTAAGGCTGACTCTTCCGACTCTTCCGACTCTGAGTCTGAGTCTGAGTCCGAGGCCAAGAAGGCCTCTTCCGACTCCGAGTCTGGTTCCGACTCTGACAGCTCTGACTCTGACTCCGACTCCGAGGAAACCCCTGTCTCCAAGAAGCGCAAGGCTGATGAAGAGCCTGCCGCCGCTGCCAAGAAGTCCAAGACCGAGGATGCTCCCGAGGGTGCTTCCGCCAACCTGTTCATTGGTAACCTGTCCTGGAACGTCGATGAGGAGTGGCTCCAGCGTGAGTTCTCCGAGTTCGGTGAGCTCTCCGGTGTCCGCATCGTTACCGACCGCGAGTCTGGCCGCTCCCGTGGATTCGGCTACGTTGAGTACACCAGCGCTGCCGATGCCGCCAAGGCTATGGAGGCCAAGAAGGGTACCGATCTTGATGGCCGCACCATCAACCTCGACTACGCCGCTCCCCGTCAGGCCAACCCCCAACAGGACCGTACCCAGGACCGTGCTCGTTCCTACGGTGACCAGACCAGCCCCGAGAGCGACACTCTCTTCGTTGGCAACCTTCCCTTCAGCGCTACCGAGGATGCTCTCCACGAGGTCTTCGGCGCCCACGGCTCCGTTCTCGGAATCCGTCTCCCCACTGAGCAGGAGACCGGCCGCCCCAAGGGCTTCGGTTACGTCCAGTTCTCTTCCATCGATGAGGCCAAGGCTGCCCACGGTGCTCTCAACGGCCACGAGCTCGAGGGCCGTGCCGTCCGTCTCGACTTCTCTACTCCCCGTCCTGCCGGTGGTGACCGTGGTGGCTTCGGCGGCCGTGGTGGTGGTCGCGGCGGTGGCCGTGGTGGCTTCGGCGGTCGCGGCGGTGGTGGTTTCGGTGGACGTGGTGGTGGTGGTCGCGGTGGCCGCGGTGGCTTCGGTGACCGTGGCGGCCGTGGTGGTGCCCTTAACAAGGGTAAGGGCTCCATCCCTGAGTACAAGGGTACCAAGGTCACCTTCTAAACTTGATGTTCTTCACTGCATACGTTTGATTTCCGCAACATATTGGTGTCCATGGGTCTCAGGTTCTCTTTGAGAGAAAAAAGTTCGTGTTTAATTATGTGTAATATGATCTTAGCTCGGGTATCTTTAATTTGATACGTCATTTCAATTTTCATTCTGGTCAACCTTCAACTTCATCCGCTTTTTCCATCTTTGTGTTGTGAAACTATCGGTCAGTATATTGCCACTGGAAGCCGCCTTCCCCGCATTCTTTGTTCTGCCTACTAGCTAGGTAAGTACGTTGATTCATTGATTTCTGCTTCTTCCATCGAAGTTTTGATGAAAGGAGGTCTCTGCGAGCTTCTGGAATCCTCATATTCTACAATAAGAACTTCGATATTCTCCATTGGTCACTGGCAACCCCTCACATCATCTTGCGCCCTTTTGCCTCGTCACGGGCTGCAAATCACCTGTTCGGTCTGCTGATCACCTCATCATTTCGAATCTTTCCACCCTGGGGTTCTCTTCATCTTTCTTTTGTCTTCTTTTTCTGTTTCCCAATATTAATCTATCTATTTTAGTTCCTGTTAACTCTTTTTAACTCCTGGTTCCTGTGTGCGGGAAGGAGTATGAAGTGTTTTGGGCATCAGTGATCGTCGACTCCACATTTGATAAGATCACCTCCCCCTCCACGTTGACCGCTCTCTTGTACTCCAGAGTGGCCTGATCCCCTCTCTTCTATATTTCTGTTCACATACCGTCTCCTCGCAAATTCTGCTTTCATATTTCTTCAACCTTCTGGCTATGCAACCAAATCACTGCGACCTGCTGGGTCAGGCGCGCGAGCCTAGAGCCGCAAGTCGGATGACGCGTGATGGCCATCAGCCGCTTCGAGATAACGGTCAGCCCCGGCCATCTGGTGCGGCGCCCATGAGATCAGAGGGTACGTGGTCCTTTTTATATTCCGACTGGTACCTCCCCTGCCGGTGAACTTTCAATATGCATACAAAATTGCTCTCAGGTCTCCATAATGTACTCACTACGATACTACATAGATTCTTGGATTGACGTGTCCTCGCAACCGTCCTCTTCCTCCTTCTCCTCTGCTGCTACGAATGAAGATATAATCACCACCGGCTTACAGGTCGAGTATGGCGAAGGGGGAGCGCACCAGCGCCGCAATCGGCGACGCCGTCTACAACATCTTGCTGCTATCACCACAGCCCAGGTGGACTATGCATCGCGCGATGCCAGCCAAGCCAGTAGCAGTCAGGAGGAATACGAGGAGAGCGAGAGTGAGTCTGATCGCGTTCTCAGCAGCTCGAATGAAGATATAGTCCGCCCAACGCTCCCGGCTGCATTATCTGCGCGCTCTGCACCTCCCTCCTCAGGTTCGGATGCTGCCCCTAGCGATGATGAAGATGATACTTCTACTGCCTTGGGGATGGGCATCAGCCCGTCACCTTTCGTACCTCAACCAAACATATTCACACACCCACCTGCAAGGTCAGAACCCGGATGGACTGCGCGGCGTTCTCAACCCAATGTCCCGTCTACCTCTAGTCACCGTGCCTCTCGAAGAGGATCTTACCCTAGTCCACAATCATCGCGGAGAACTCAATACCAACACAGCCCTTACAATATGATCTCCCCTTCCCATCATGCCGACCACGATGCTGCCCTTCGTGCCAGCCTATCAACACTTCTATCATGTGCGGCTGCCGCCAGAGGCCTTCCAAAGAATGACAATCGACCGTCACCTACGCCAGATGCTCCCTCTGGAGGCGGCCAACCCGCTTCATTCCGACTAGTAGGTGCTTCAGTTGCTATGGGAGAGGAGAGCAGCGATGAAGAGACCTCATCCTCGCCGCGGTATCCAGAATCAGGTCCGTCAATAGGAGCACCACAGAGACATGTAAGAGCGCCAGCGGTGTCATCTGACCCGGCTGTCGCCAAAGCAAAGCGTCGTTCAAGTTCCCCTAAAGACCGTGGTACTGCCTCGAAGAAGAGTCGTCGCGTGAGCATGACAGATCCAGCAACGACTGTCAGCCCCACAATCATGACATGGGTCATCAGCGCCGGGGTTGTCGTTTTATTCTCCGCAATCAGTTTTTCCGCGGGGTATATGATCGGCCGTGAGGTCGGGCGAGCTGAGGTAGGAATGATGGGAGATGGTGTTCCTGGCCCTCGCCCTTCGGTAGGGTGTGGCCAAGAAGCGGTTCGCGGCGGACTCCGAAAACTGCGCTGGGGCTCTGCGGCTGCAGGATCTGCTAGTCTTGCATCAATGTAATGCTCCATGACGAATGGCGAAGATGACCTCGACGAATTATGATGTCAATTATAAGAAGATGTGCCACTCGAGTCGCGTTCATGTTTCTGAACGTGGGCCCGCATGCCAGAACATCCTTACGTTTTCTCTGTTTGATTGATATTCTACTTTCATCCCATTGACCTAATAGTCAATGGGATTCGGTTGTTATATGCGGGGAGGCCTCACGACCTGCTGACAATCAAAAACCGGCGTATTTTTATGTTTTGCGCATGTGGCTTCTGCTTTGGAGCGATGGAGTCTTGGTTCTGGTTCCTTTAGGGCTTCTATGATGTCCTTTTTTTCTTTTGGCAATTTGTTACGGCGTTCAAATCTATACCCTCATTTTACCACCCTATCTTATATATCGAATGAACGATTCTACAAAATTGGGCTTAGTTTATACCCAACCCATATTTGCTGATAGTGTCTCAAGCCCTATATCAAGTAGTCTCCTAAGAATCCATTAAGATACCTGATTTGCGCTTTTTTCCTCACTTTAACTCATATCTTACCGCAACATACATACTCTGCAGCCAGGGGCAACTCCCTCAGCAGTGCTACTTGCCCCGGGTGGTGGTCTTGAATGTCACGTAATAATACCAGACAGCTCCAATGTCAACGCATGAACCTGACGGATCGATGGTTTCAACAATCTTCCTTCTATCACCGGTACTGTATGTTTCGTTCCCTATTTTGAAAATCATAACTGATGAGGCTGGACCTTGCCTCTCAACTATGCGTTGCTCGTGTCGACAATTTCTTAAACCAAGGCAGATTGGTCCATTAAAAAGAAAGACCTGGCAAAGGTACGACTGGCACAAATCAGTTCTGGTATATTACGCATATAGCGGTCCCCGGCTTCTTAGATCTACCCAATTTAGCCCCTAGAAGACCATGGCGCGTCTAGAATTGACTTTGCACCAGGCAAGCTCCCGCGGTATCCACCACACTAAAGAGCCTAAAATTGACGTTCTTCGCACCACGTTGGAAAGCATATAAGTGGACTCACTGCTGCTCGTATGTGTAAGTGACAGAATCATTCTGCGTAGACAAACCACAAGTAAGAGAAACGGGCTGGAAGTAGCTACGTTCATGCATCCCCTTCCATGTTGCTACTTCCCAATAGTTTAAATCGTATGAGTGGCACCTCCCTGGAACCATTCGTCACTTCCGTATGTTTCTTCTGATCCCCGCAACTATCGCAGGATGGTTGACGAAAACAATAGTTGGAGGTCTTAAATCTCGTAAAGTGAGCATAATCAAGTCAAACACAGGCGCAGACACCGTCTTCAAAGACACTATTGGGTAAGTTGACTTTGATATCATCGGCAGAAAGATCCTCCGTGACTTGAGCGAATGAAACAAATTAAAGTATGGCCTGGATCGAGTAAAGTGGATCACCAACAGGGGTAGCCAATAGCGGCTCGGCATATGCCTATGTACTATATTACGCTATACCTAATTTGGTCGATGTGAACGATACTAGCTAAAAGGAGTTAGACTGCTACAATCCAGCACAACACTGTATTTCTTTTCTGGCATGAATATCAGGTTCTTTCACTATCAATAATGGATGTAATCAGAATCATACGTGAATTCTCAAGGCCTTTTCTCAGGCATTTGATAATCCGGTGGGGAAATGTCAAAAGTCCCTGCACCTTCCCGGGACTCTGCAGGTGCCGGTTGGACATGCCTTTAGCGGACGAATCCTTGGCCACTGATAACAAATCACCGATACGATAATGAGAGATTTGGTGGGCTTGATTTGAGTCATTTTGTTCCTACACAATTGTCTTTACGCCTTTTCGTCTTCCAACTCCATACTCTGACACCTACATTCCAGCTGCTATTCAAAATGTTCTTCCAAAGCGCCCATGAGGAGAAAGACACAGAGGCCTTGCTCCATTTCATCCGGCAAAACCCACTCGGGGTTTTAATCACCGGCATGAACTCCTCCCAGCAAGACTTCCTACAGTGCACCCATGCCCCATTTGTGGTGGATTTCCCAGAGGAAACAGGCAAAACAGATCCCTATCTCCGCGCCCACATCGCCAAGCAGAATCCTCAAGTGAAGACGATGATGGAGGCTGTGGATAACAAGCCCCCGAACGTCCTTGAACTCGACGACGATGTCCTAGTGCTCTTCAATGGCAAGCACGACCATTACGTGACTCCGAAATTCTACGTCGAGACAAAGCCAGATACAGGGAAGGTCGTGCCCACATGGAATTACTCCGCCGTCCAGGCCTACGGCAAGATGTCGCTATACTATGATTCCAAAACACCTGAGACCGGCGAATTCCTCGCCAAACAACTGCATGATCTCTCGCAGCATACAGAAAAATCAATTATGGGGTACACTGGTGGCGAGAAACCAGAGCCGTGGGAGGTGTCCGAGGCGCCTAAGTCGTACACTGATTTGCTGAAGAAGAACATTGTTGGGATTGAGATTCGAATCACCAAGCTTCAGGGGAAGTTCAAGATGAGCCAGGAAATGCGGCCCGGGGACCGTGAGGGTGTGATCCAGGGATTCGCGAAGTTAGGAGGCGATACCGGCAATGCGATTTCGAATTTAGTGAAAGAGCGAGCTGAACTGCGTGAGACGAAGAAGCGAGACCTTTGATGCTGGAATGAAATTCGACATCGCATTATCCAAAGCTACTTCATGGAAATCATCCGTAGATCGTGGCAGTACAGTGTATGTTTTGTCTGCTGGCCCTGACGAAGAAACTTACTTTCCGCCAAAGACGATTTATGTGAATACGACTAAAAGAGAGAAAAACGTGACGATGAAGAGGACGCTTATGACTTGGATGATCCAGGCTCAATTCGGTTCACATGGGTTGATTCTGAAAAGGGCTGGCCATGGGTCCTGGCAAGGAATGATGGTATATCAATTCAAGTTCTCAATTTTCGCATTTTGATCTTCTGTCAGCCTCTTCCATTCTTTAGCGTCCTTCAAATGTACCAACCCATGAATCCTCTGGTCCACAAGCGCATTCACTCGCCAGCGATCTTGTGTTCCCTTCCTCTTCTAGCAACATCTCGGCACTGCTAGCACCCTCTTCCCAATAAACTCAGTCGGATCTACTGCAAATGAAAGCCACGTATTCGCATAAACACCATTGTCATCCTCAATCTCAATGATGTTAACCTGTAAGACCTCAGGGTTGATATCGTCAGCTGGGACAAGATGGTCAAATGTTACACCATAATAGTCGATCAGCCTACTTAGGTTAGCCATATGGACATCACAGCTAGTTGCTTCCACGAGGATAGATTGGTAGACTTACGCCTCCGGACGCTTGTCTGGCATCCAGCCTAAGTACTCATCCTGGACCACCAGATCACCTGGGACTTCCGGACTAACGTCCCGTCCGTATATGGTTCGATACGTTAACCGTGCTAGCTCTGGGCCTGCTAGCTGTGGGAATGTTTGGTCTAGAAAACCTAGGCGCCACGAGATATGTGGTAGGAGCCTTTGTATGGCGATCAGAGGACCTTCAATTTAGATTCTGAGCGGCTGATCAGACGGTGGGATGTGATACCGGCCGGCGGGAGTGTGAATACAAAGCGGAATGTAAAGTGGCAGCGCCATTCATACGGATGAAGCCACTTGGTTGTCTCTTTAACTAAAGTCACATAATGCTCACTGACGTGGTTGGTGAGAGGGGTACTTCTGCTGGAGCAAGAGCGGCGAGGGGTGAGCCTAAAACGGAAAGACAGTTGCATCACGACCTCCGGGGGGGGGGGACAACTCCTGTGTTCAATGTTTGCTATTGACCTGGTATATTTTATAGCTTCTCTTGTTTATAATAAAAATACCTAAACATTTGCAAGCTACCTGTAGGTGATACAAAGTCTTGTGACGTGTCTTTCCGCCACATTGTTCTATGGACTATATGTATCACCTCGATCTCCTACAGCCACCCATTTATCCAAAAATAATCCCTTCTAACTCCAAATCTAGACAAGATGGAAGATTCTCATTTTTTTTCCCTGTCAAACAGCAAGGAAGATAAGGAAACCAGAACGATGCGCGGCCCTCCACACTGGTCAAGAATGTTGTTTTCTGTAGAAGTCACTCATCTTCACAATTTGAAGAACCCGAGTCCTCGTGATTCAATCGGCAATAATATAGCTCATTATTAGTGCCCATGCAGCTTATCTATGCGAACTTCAACTGGCGGTAGAACCCGACCGGCGTTTGAAGTATGCATGATCAGCTCTAGCGAACCCGCTGTAGCATGGACTACGAGATGTCCGCCCGAGTATCCGCCTAAGTATATGTCGGGTTTGATAACGTTTGACTCAATTATACATCATGGCGTTCAATAGACCTGTTTTTAGTACACATTGTAGTACTGTGGTGGCGGATTGGCGGGTTCGATATCTGTTCTTGGAACATCCACCCGCCTCGCGATGGGTTTGCCCTACCAATTGGATCCAGGCCGTCCAGATGATCGGAGTATAGACATGGCTACCAGCTCAATATCAAATTGTTGCAAGCATATAAAGGGGTCCTGATTATGACCAGGAGAGCCAACAAAGACTAGAAGACATTCTCCATTGTACCTTCTTATTACTTCTTCATGGCTTCAATGCTCAACTACTTTGGCTTTAATGCCCCTGCCTCCAAAGAAGAAGCTAAGGCTTCCCCGGTCCGTGCCTTGCCTGCATCATGGTACACTTCACCAGAGATGTATGAGTTGGAGCGTCGAGCCATATTTTCGAAGAGATGGCTCTTCATCACCCACAGCATGCGGTTGAAGAACACTGGCGACTGGCTCCGCTACGAGCTTGCCGGTTTCGACTTCATCATCACTCGTGACCGACAGGGCGACATCAACGCATTCCACAACGTGTGCAGACACCGTGCGTACCCTGTAGTTGAGAAAGAGGGTTCCGGAAATTCCAAAATCCTCGCTTGTCGATACCACGGCTGGTCTTACGGACTGAATGGCAAACTCGCCAAAGCTACGAACTACCAAGAGCTGAGCGACTTCGACAAAGAGCAAAACGGTCTTTTCAGAATCCATCTTAAGGTCGACGTCAATGGCTTTATCTGGGTAAACATGGATGCGAATAAAGTCCCAGAAGTGTCGTGGGAGGAACATTTCCGGGACGTCGACAAGCAAGAACGGTATAAAGCCTACAACTTCGATAACTACGATTTCGACCACGATTATGCCCTCGAGGGTGACTATAACTGGAAGATTCTGGCTGATAACTTCAACGAATGCTACCACTGCCCTACAACACACGCCGATATTCCTGAATTCCTCAACCTGGAATCTTTCGACAGCGAGCTGAAAGATGGACACATCCAACACCGTTGCGAGTCTACGCCAGAGCAAATCGAGAAGGGTCTTTACACGGCAAGTACCTACTACTTCCCTATGTCTGCGATGGTTGTCTCGTAAGTGTCCCCAGTTTCTGCCTTCTTATAGAAGATCCTCTAACATACACAGGCCACACTTTATCATGGTCCAGAAATTCCTCCCCTCAAGCGCAAAAAGCTCGAAGATGGCCTACGAAATCTACCGAAACCGAAACTCCTCCGATGCCGACTTCAAGCTCATCAGTGATATGTACGCGCGCGTCATGGGTGAAGACAAAGTCCTCTGCAACAACGCTCAGAAGAACCTCGACCGAAATGTTTTTACGAGTGGTGAACTTCACCCCAAGTACGAGAAGGCACCACTGTTCTTCCAGAGCACAGTCCGCGACGTCATCACGGAGCACTTTGAGCGTGAGAAATCCGAGGGGCGGGAGATCTGGCCGGCGAAACCGAAGGTGTCATGCAATGCAGGGGTTAGTGAGAAGGACGAGCAGATTTGTGCTTCTTTGGCCTGTGGAAGTCAGAAAGCGGTTTTGGCTTGGTGATTGTAGTGAGAAGAAGCGTTTCTGTTTATGTTGCATCGCTTTATGATTAGCTTATGATTTTGGACGCGAACTGGAACTTCTTGAATTGGATTTAGCCTTGTTATTTACCAAGTGGACCATTTCTGTGCTGGCGTGCTCGCCAAGAAGAAGACAATAATGGCCCTCTCGGGGAGTAAGGCGCAACCGTAGCAAACCTTGTAGACATACATACATGTACACACCGGTCGATCTCCAGTGATAATGTTCAATATCAAATCAAATATTCATAATAATCATACTGGGAGCCTACCATATATGAACACCATTGCATCCAAAACCGCATTTTACTCGAAGAGCCGCATAGAGATGCATAACGCTAGAAGACGATTCTATGCTCGCTCAGGGTCGGAAACAAACAAAACACCAACATGCCCTAAAAGAACAAGGAATATACTTTATGTCATCATTGAGCTGCTCAACATGATAAACCCGCTATCAACGTGGTCACGTACAGTATACTCCAGAATATATTAAAGGTTACTCCCTTCATACGGGGAAGCCATAGCCCTGTCATATTACGCAATTACACGTGATCCGGAAGTTCAGCAAATGCAAAAGCCGAACCAATCAAAAGGCGGTGAAAACGGATATGCACCTTCCGGGGCTTACCCGCGGATAAGAGCTACCCCGGCCACCCCGCGCTGGTATATTAGGGGACGAGCCGCCACTCGGCTGTTGAGGGCTGACCGATGCCAGTATGGGACCATCTGGGATTCACGCGATCAGAACATTCGGCAGGTGGCAACGGGATTTCTGCGCGGTTGGCACCGTTGCGATTTCCCCACATCCATCACCAGCCGAACGATATGCCGTTCGCCATCTATATAGACCTGGAAAGGTCGCCCTGAGTTGACCTCTTTAATTTTTAACTATCTTCAAAATAATACACTATGTCTACCACACGCCAGTTCGACCCCAACTTCACCCCCTCTGTCATCAATGGCATGGGCCCCAACACCCCCGAGCGCGCTCGCGTGGTCTTGGGTTCTCTTATTAAGCACATTCACGATTTCGCTCGGGAGGTTGAACTGACCTCCGCCGAGTGGATGCTCGGCGTTGAGTTCATCAACTCTATCGGCCAGATTAGCACTCCTATCCGCAATGAAGGCCACCGCATCTGTGACGTGATCGGCCTCGAGTCGTAAGTTTCGCATCTGACTTTATTTTTATTTTTATTTGCGCAAATAAAAATAAAAATAAAAATAAAGAAAACCGAGCAAACAAAAATAAAAGCTAACTGATTTCATATAGTCTCGTCGATGAGATCGCCAACAAGATCGTCACCGAGGACGGTGTCTCCCCTACCTCCAACGTCATTCTCGGCCCCTTCTGGTCTCCCAACGCCCCCTTCCGCGCTCTCGGCGACAGCATCATTCAGGACCCCAAGCCCAATGGCCGTGTCACTTTCATGCACGGTGTCATTAGGGACATGGAGACCGGCAAGCCGGTCGTCGGCGCCGTCCTCGACATCTGGCAAGCCTCAGCCAACGGCCAATACGATTTCCAGGACCCCACCCAGTCCGACAACAACCTCCGCGGCAAGTTCCGATCAAACGAGAAGGGAGAGTTCAACTGGTACTGCTACCACCCCACTCCCTACTCCCTGCCCACCGACGGCCCCGCCGGTGTCCTCCTCAATCTCATGGACCGCTCGCCTATGCGTCCCGCTCACATCCACCTCATGATCACTCACCCCGAATACGCCACTGTCATCAACCAGATCTACCCCAGCGACGACCCCCATCTCGCCATCGACTCCGTCTTCGCGGTCAAGGATGATCTCGTCGTGGACTTCAAGCCCAAGACCAACGACCCCAAGGCCACCCTCGACTTGGAGTACAATGTCAAGATGGCGCTCAAGAAGCATCACCCCAACCCCAACTCCGCTCCGCCCGTGTCCTCTTTCGAGCGTCACGCCAAGGCGGCCAAGGAGGCCCAGGGAAAGCTTTGAGGTGGATTACACAAATTGGGACGGCGTTCGACATGACTCATGTACATATAGCATTTACTTGGATTTCCGCGAGATAACCTCACGTTTACACGATTTACATATTTGTCTCTCCCGATTCCTCCACATTAATGCCGCGTAGAAGGCCCGTGCGAGATCGCAGATCTCCCGCTATGCAGGCGATCTGGAAATTTGCATGTATGTACCCGCCTGCCTGCATGATGACCCTGGTCTGGAAATCCGGGGTCAGCGTCTCTTGACCAGTAGGATTTAACGTCGACTAAACATTCTCCCGCCAATCACGATATGGAGGGTAAGCCATCACCCATCTTACTAGTATCAAGGTTCTATAGTTCGAATCTCTTAATAGCCCATATATAAAGACCCCGAAAATCCAGCCATCTACACTCCGCAAGTCGATATTACCAGATGTGAAGTTAATGAAAGATCAGTTCATTCTCTAATCTCAAAGAAAGAACAAACTATACCCCTATACACCTAAAACGTCCTCCGCGGATGACCCGATGGATCCGGCCGCCAAGAAATATCAAACGTATCCTCCTTTGGTTCATGATAAGACGTGGAGGACTGGGGTATCGCGCGACGAAGGCGATCTTCGCTGATGACGTTGGTTCCATTAATGGCTTTCTCGTAATCCCGGGCTGGGCTTGTTGTCAGCAGGTATGGAAAAGATAAAGGCACCGAAGTATGCGCGGAACGGTTCAAGGCAAGCTGCGTACTCATTCTTTCGTCGATGTCGGAGGATGAGGATCCGGGTTGGACGGGATCTTTCATTTCTGAGTTGCCGTTCTGCTCGTTTTGGGGATTGGAGCGGTTGGCCATTTTGATGGGATTTTTGAATTTCAGTTATGGAATATGGATTGAACAATGTACAATGATGGTGTTGGGAATTTGACGGTATTTGGATATGTGGCTATAGTTTTATGCTGGGGAAATTGTACTTCGTCATCATGACTATTCATGGCATTTTGCGGTTGCGCACATGGACGTTGCCTCTCCGTGGGGATGTCAAATATAGAGATATATCTATCGATTGGGATATTGTTATGGTGTGGTCTTGATATTTGATCTAGGTCAGGCAGGCACAGTCCGTAGTCGATGTTCGGCACCTTACAATAAAATAAAGTCTGATATTGTCAAGATGGCCTAGCCTTAGGGAGAAATTTGCCCCAAGCTATTGGGTCTGGATCGGCCACCAGTAAACGGTAAACAGTGTGTCGAACACCTCTACTGGTTCATGTATGCCGTGGGTATGTCTCTATACGAGGAATAAATGCATCGCAGAAACCCCTCGCTTCGATTAGACATTCTGCAACTCGACATCAATTGCTCTCGTTAGAGCGAGGCCGGCCATATGTCGTGTTAGTTGCCACCAACGCCTCCTGGTCAGTGGGTGCATGGTGATATTCTCAAATCGCAAAAGAGCAGAGGTCAGCTTGCAGCCACAGCCAGTTTACCACGGCCGCTGCATACAGCCTATATCCCTAGAGTAATAATTCCAAGAGCATACAATTTCCTCGCTTTCTCGCCTACTCATCTTCTAACCTTGCTGCACAAGGGGGGAGGTTTATACGCTCTGGTGGGGACGTCGCGCCTTCCCCAAAAACGAGACTCTGAGATTGGCAAGTTCCATCCCTATCCTCAACGCATCTTGAATTTCCCTCGAGCCTCCTGGCAAAGGAACACACCTGTCACACTTGTTGCATCTGAGGACCCAATTCGGATCCTTGTCAACCTGATATCAAGTCCTTAGATTTTCCAGTAACAAAGATGAAAAGCATAAAGCGACGTCTGAAACTTATGACCTTCCCTAGAAATAATTCATGAAGGCTGAGGCATACTGCGAAATTTCAGCTCCCTTTGTCCAATTCGAACGAGTTCGGCATTCGAGAGTGTCTCCTTCTCGAACCCATCCATGACCTGGTGTAACACTGCCGCTGCGAGCTGACTCCGTTGTATATTCGGAAGGGGGCCGTCCAAAGAGATTGACGATACGAAAAAGGTTGGCCACCAAAGCTCTTGACCAAGCCGACGAGTTAGCAATCACGCCGGGCCGGGCGATGCAAACCTCAACTCCGTCTTTCTCGGTAGGGAATTTGAGGACCATGAGCTCTGTGTTGCACTAGCTTACCAAAAACACGACATTAGCATAAGATCCAGGAGGTATGGTGAAGTTTTAACTCATTACTCGCATAATATGGTAATCTGGCATGATTACTGGGATCTTTGTTGGGTCTCGAGGTATTCCCTCCACACTCAAGTACATAAAGCGAAAGGGACGTGCAGGTCCAGCCTCACATATGGCCTCGAATCCGAGCTTGATGTAATCCTGGCATACACGCTTGAGTTCAACCCTGCCGGTATGTAAGGGCGTGACAGCGACAGTCCTATAGGTACCAAAAAAGGGTTGTAGTCAGTCTTGTAAGGCAATGAGGGTGCTGCCTTAAAACATACCAAATACAAGCGTCGGCCCCAGCAAACTCCGCCTTCACGTCATCAGGGTATTCACTGTAGTCTCGGATGACAACGTTCTTCAACTTCGATGTGTCGATACTTTTGTCGAGCTGTACCGGCTGGAGAGCTAAAGAAATGACCTGGGTGATCTCGCGAATCTGCAGGCTTTGTCTCACGATCTCGGTGCCTAGGAGACTGGTTGCGCCGGCTATTATGAGTTTCATCGTTACTTCAAGGTCGGATACTGCTGTAGAAAGGGTATTTGGGTGGGGGAAGGAAACGTGGTGGTTTCCTTAGAAGGTTGGAAGTTGGGATAAATACGCCCTCTAGGTAGGACAGATCCTTAATATTATGCAGGCAGATAGTTGTTCTAGGGCTCTCTCTCTCGGCCCTCTCTTCCTGTCTAATTCTTGCTCAAGGAATCACACTGTCCTTCTTCATTGAGGGGTCTCCCAGTAGCGATCCCTTAACCCTCGCATCACCTTTGAGATGTATCACAACACAAATGATGATGTGTACCAAATGGAAGACCCAACGACGCGCAGTTTCTTCCGCGCATTCGCTAGGTTTGAAAATGCCGACTCGTATGATTAAGATCATTTCCTGCCCGTTATTGTTCTTTTTCCTTCCCTTAGATTTGGCTTATAGAGTCCACAGGTGCATTGTTATTAGGGGAATTACATAGGTTGCCACATTTTGTAACTTGGCAAAAGTACCCAATTCACACGCTAGATACAATTCTTTGAGGGTCATGGATGACCTTAGTTCCCCAAAACCGCAGTATATACATGCAAAAGTGTAACAATCAGAATAATGCCACCTCCATTTACACAGGTCATTTCGTTGTAAGATGGGCGCAGTCTTAGCAAATAATGCGGGTATCGGAGGCATAGACAGGACCCATCATAAGCGCCTCCACGATTTCACCCTTGATCCCAACACCCCGCCCCGCACGGAGTATAACTAGAGCATTAGCCTTGGCAAGACTGCCTACGGAATTAACCCCAGTGCTCGTAGCATATAGTCGGCCGTCCGAGCGAGAGCCCGTCACGACAGCACGGTGGTACTCGGTGCGCTTGGGGTCGAGGGGGAAGTGGTGTGTCAAGACGACAGCAACCCGAGGAAGACCCAGTTGCGGCGTATTCCCCGGCTTGGTAGCGATAGCCTGGGAAGACTCGCCTAGGCCGGCAAACTTCTGGAGGGAAGGTAGGACGAAGAGGTTGAGGGTAGCTAGCGTCGAGGCTGGGTCTCCAGGGAGCGAAAATATCAGCTTTGAGGCGTGTTTCTGCCGGACCTTCTCGGTAGCTGCATCGGCTGTGGTGGCCTTGAAAGGTACCGTCGCGAAGGTAGTGGTCATTCCGGGTTTCATAGAGACGCGGTCAAAGTGAATGGTGCCACCGAGCGTGCTCTCAATGATAGGAGTGAAGTCTAGCTTGCCCAGGGACATGCTGCCAGTGATTACGAGCACGTCCACGCCAGAGAATGCACGGTCTACACCGTACAGGGAGTCACGAAGGGTGTGTTCGACCTCTCCTGCTGCAGTCTCACGGGCCAGGCCAAGGTCCACAGACTCAAAGCCCCAGGAGGCTAGGCAGGATAGGAGGGATGGACGGTTAGAGTCGCGGATCTGGCCTCTAACGAGGGTAGACGGGTTCGAATGCTCCACGAGATCGCCACCGATACTGAGAACGCCCACCCGGCACTTCTTGAATACTTTGACGGTTCGCGTACCCGTGGCAGCCAGCAGACCTATTTCGCCACCGACTGGGGAGATAAGGTCGCCACGAGCAAGGACCTTTGAGTTGAGGGAAACGTCGCTGCCGGGATCGCGGACATTTTCACCTGGGACGATATCATCGGCGAGGATTTCGACGATTTCTTCGTCTTGGCCATCTAGGGTTGAGGATGCTGTGTCATCGAACATAACCACGGCGTTGGCATTGGGAGGGAGGGACGCGCCGGCGGTAATTCTAGCAATGGTTCCTGGATGTAGGGGCTCTGAGGCTCCGCTGATGTCGGGGAGGGTGATTGAACCTCTATGGAAAATGGCATTGGTGGATTTGCCTTCTTCGGCAATGATGGCGTAGCCATCAACAAGGCTGGTGGGGTACGCCGGAACCATTTCGCTGGCATAGACATCTTCGGCAATGATGGAGCCGATGATGGAAGTGGTGACAGGGGTTTCGACCACAATGGGTGCAGGGGTTTGCTCGCGGATCACGCGTAATGCTTCCTCTACCGAAAGCATAGGATTGGCACAAGGGCGGTAGCGCTGATTGAGGCCCATGGCGGGTCTGTTGGATTTGGATCGGGGGCGGTCTTGTGGAGATGTGTGTGCTTTGCGGATGGGATGGCCATGAGCATGGTGATGATGATGATGATGATGATAGGGTTGAAGTTGAGGTTGTGGTAGACGAGGGTTCTGCGGGATGACACGAGGGAGGAGGTTCATAACAGCTTCAAGATTCTCCATGGCTCCTTTGGGTGACCCTGGTAAACTGACAATCAAAGTTTTGTCACAAACACCAACAGGTCTTTCCAACTTTGCGACTGGAAGTGAATGAGCTGGATGTATATAATCAAAGGGGAGGTCTGATATCATCTCACATGGACTAAATTTCAGAGACTCGGCAATCATGTCCTGGCTAGACAAGTTATTACGTAGTTAGAATAAGTCCAAGTCCACAGATGCAATCATGTACACTCACACTAGACCCGGGGCATGTCGGTGAATCAAGGAGGTGACGGCCTAATATGATATTCTTAGCACACGAGAGAGCCGGTTGGCCAGCAAAGATCCCAACGATCCACTCACCTCGAGAGTATTGTCTTTGGCTGCTAAGCCTGTCGCAGCACTAAGCAGAATTAAATGGTGCCAATTGGGGCCACTAGTCCAGTCGCAAACTGCTTGCTGGATCTGGAGAACGTTGTTCGGAACTATGCGAATTGCGGAGAGTTCCCACTTTTCCTCCTTGGCTAGGATAGGCACAAGAGCTCTAGCCGCACGGTCCAAACTAGAATCCTCGGAGGCTTCGTCGGAGATGATCAGGATAGCAGCCCTTTTTATTTCCATTGTGTTGAAAGATGGGTTTAGCTATGCGGGTACGTGAGGCCTTTTAAGCCTCAAAAACTGGGATATGGCAAAATGCTGAAGTTGCCATGTTATCTTGCTACATATGTAGTGGCTATTCCATGGTAAATGAGTTCTAGTATGTCTGGTATGCTAAGTTGCGGTTGGATCGAATCGAATGAACCAATGTGGTCCGTAAGCGAGACTATGTGGCCATTAAGCGAGCTACGAGATCGAAGATACACAGCCCACACGGTAATTTAGAGCTATATATCGCAAATACCAGGTTAATTTACAGACTTCTTACGGATAACTATGATGTTTGTTTTCAGACTCAGAACTCGCTTAATGGCCACGGATTCGCTTAATGGCCACATGTGTAGGTTGATTAAGGCCGGTCTCTGGTGTTAAAACTGGTTGTATTTTCTTACTTATTTCTTGTTTACTGCAAAGGCTCCTTCAAGGAGGGTAAGGTCTTCACAAAGTATCCACAAAACGACCCTCAGCTTTACCGTCATCTTCGTCCACGAGACATAGTTAGATTGCCAAAGGGTGAAGTTGTTGTTATCATAGCTAGATAGTAACGCTAGCATGATTATCATACTTCCACGCTTGGAAGTCTTTTATTCAATGACGCTATATATTCGGTGCAATTCCACCCCGAAGCGATCATCCAGCCATACTGGCACAATTAACGAGATAAATCCGGTCGTCAGGTTAACGCTGGAGAGGTCCAGAGCGAGGAAATAGCTTGTGCCAATTGAAGAAATACATGGCTCAGGTAGTGGGTGGTCAGGTTGATTCCAAAATACGTAACTACCAGATGTGTCTTACACCAGCCGAACATCAAGCCTTGGAAGCATTGGTCTCTTCTACGGAGGTTCCCAGATCGTCACCAGTGAACTTCCTTTGATGTCTGAATTTGCTAGCGGGTATTTCATGCTCAATAATATGCAAATGACAGCCAACACGATGGATTGATCTTCAATTAGGATGTCATAGCTATATTCCGAGAGGCATACGGACTCATGTGCAATATTGGATATATTTCAGGATCGCCTCTAGCAATGTTCACTGTGGTTATGCCAATAACCCATGTACTCATAATCCAGGAGACAAGATCTCCTTTCAACATCCAACAATGGAGTATCATCACAGGTTGCGCTGGCGGCGACGGAACCAAACATGCAAGAATAAAAAGTCAATAACGCCCACCACTAGCATCGCGGAAATGACAGAGAATCCCATGATATACTTAGGGCCATCCTTTTCTGGGAACAGGTACTGTGCGTTACGAGTTAGCTGTGTTGCCTACCAGGGAAAATGGTTTGGTAAGATACGTACCGATCCGTAGATCTGTGCCAGATTACCCAGTGCATTCACCATAGCCAAAGCAACACCTCGGGCCTGGGGGTGCATCCCACCAAAGGCAGAGGAGGCGTAGGCCAGTGTACCTCCATTGGTGGCCCAAAGGCCGGATGCCATGAGAACCAGGAGAACGTATCGAGCTGTGAAATTGTACACAACACAGACAATGATCGAACATACCAGGGAAAATGTCAGCCAGCTAGCAATAATGACGCCACGCCAGTTGGGAACTTTGTCACTGAAGTAGGATGTGATACCGGTGGCGATAAATGCCACGCCGTAGATTGGTACAGTCAATAAATTGACCTTCTTGGTGGATGCGTCTCCGAAAAGTCCTTGCACGACGGTAGGGTAGAAGTACGTAAGGGTACTCGAACCGACGATGACCTATACACGATGGCCTGATTAGTGATGTTAAAGACAAGGGCGAAAAAGGGCGGTTCGAACCATATATCCAATCACGAACGTCCAGGTGCGAAGGTCTAGGCAAGCCACTTTACAAGCACCCCAATTACTTAGTTTCTCGCTATCCTCGGTGGTAGCAGTAACATTCTGAGCAGCCAGGCGCGCCACAGCGATCTGCCTCTCACGATCAGAGAGACGTCGCGATGTACCCGGGAAATCAGGAAGAATGAAGAGGGAAATGATAGCAAAACCGACAGTGGCGGCGCCTTCAATAATGAAAAGCCACCGCCAACCACGAATGCCATGAACACCCTCAAGGCCATCAACAATACCGGCAGCGATCAGGCCACCAAAGGCGCCTGACAGGACGGCCGCAGATATGAACACACCGAATCTCTTGGACTGTTCAGTTTGTTTGTACCATGATGACAGGAGAAGTATCACACCGGGGGCAAAGCCGGCCTCGACACATCCAAGAATGACTCGAAGAACGACCAGATGGGTGAAATCGTTGATAGCAGCCATCACACAAGTCAATGCACCCCAGAGAATCATGATTGATGGGAGAAAAATAGAGGGTCGGGATCGGCCCAGGACAAGACTGCAGGGAAACGGCGGTTAGCGGTTATGATCTGATGCAGAATACCAAGGATAGCATTGTCGTACTTGCTAGGCACCTCGAAAACAACGTATCCGACGAAGAAGACAACCAGGGCAATAGAATATTCATTGGATGACAAGCTGAGATCCACTTCCATACCAGAGATCTTTGCATTGCCGATGCTGTATACAAAACGCCCGTTAGCGCCCTGACAGAGAATAAGGCCTCTAGCTCTAACGTGTTGTCACTCACTTAGTTCTGTCCAGGTAGGACAAGAGGTACATGACCCAGATAGTCGGCAGGAGGGTGAGGTCAATCTTCCTCACCAACGCCTTCTCTTCTTCTGGGCTGTACGAGACAGACTCGGCGATATTCACATTCTCAATCTCATGAGAGGAGACATCTTTCAGTTGGCTCTCGAAGTCGCGGTCCATGATGGCTTGTTGGAAAGAGCCGAAGTTTGGAGGAGTAAAGAATAAAATGTCAGGTTGGACATGGACCTCCTTATGGAATGTATATGTTCTACCCCCAACCCCGGATATACAAAGCTAGGGCTTTGGACCTGGGGAAATCCCAACATTCGCTCATCCGTCATGCTCAATTTTCCCATATCCACCCCCACAACTTCCCAAGCTCCGAATTCCCGTTCTCCACAGCCGGGGGAACTTTATCCGATTGGCGTGTGTGGTGATCGCATCGAGGTCAACGTGGAGCTTCTCGTTCAGCACCAATCATGCCACCGGGAGGGTCTAATATTTTCAAACACCGCAGAAAGTAGTTTACCCCATGGGGAGTCAATACATATACCGCAATGATCAGTATGTGTTCCAGCACACACATTGAATAAGCAGACAAGTGTAGCCCTCGCCAAACCCGGTGGGTTAACTACATGCATATGTAGCTAAGGTCAGAATCAGGAAAAAGGTCTTGGGGACTATGGATGTAGGGAATGTAGGGAACAAAGGAGGGAGACAGAGTTTATGTTGGATTGGGAAAGAGCCGCCCGAGAGGCCCGTCCTGAGTTCTGCCTGAGGCACCAACTCCAAAGGAAAGAGCCGACAGCCAGGTCAGCTTGCATTAGTTCAATACTGTCTCCATAATATTCTGCTTCCTGGTTTTTCCTTCTGGTTATATTTGATTTCTGATCATTTCCAAGGTCCAACAAGCTTCGCATGAAGCTCAACTGTCTGGGGCTCAGCTCCACGTGGGTTTAGGGTTGGGTCCCCGTGCCTCGATGCGAGCGTCGATCTCGACCAGGCATCGCATGGGGGTTGGACAGGGGCCTCGCTTCGAAGCCCTGGAGGACATGATCGCTTACTTTATTCTCGCGAAAAATGACCGTGCGTCGGCCCGGGGTAGAAGTCCTCCACAATGCGTGGGGATCTTTGAACTGCCCCATTAATCGATACACCTACGCGACTTCAATATACCGAGCTTTTCGGTATGTGTTTAGGCGATATCGGAGTCGCTTGGCTGAGCAGAAGGCCATGACAGACTTAAAGAGGTGCTGTCCCATTCCAAGGGCTTATCAATTCTTCCACTTGTCCCTAAATTCTTACGTCAAACAAATACATCCTCAATAATGCCTCCAAGTATTCAAGACACCACCACAGGCGCCCCTGTCGCCGAAGTAGCAGCCCCAGCCCCCGCCTTCCTTGACACACAGCCAGGTCCAGACCATGACTGGAGAATCACCCTGAAGGACAAGGTCATTGCCATCACCGGTGCCAACCGAGGTATTGGTCTGGCCATTGCAGAGGTCTGCCTAGCCAACGAGGCAGCAGCCGTCTTCAGTCTCGACGTGTTCGAACCCGGCGAGGAATTCGTCGCCCTGCAAAATGCCAACCCCAAGCGCTTATCTTACGTCCTCTGCGACGTCACCTCCGAAGAGAGCGTCAACACCGCAATCGATGCTGTCATCTCCGCACGAGGCGCCATCCACGGCTTCATCGCAAATGCCGGAATGACAAAGCACCAGCCCGCGCTCGATTTCAGCCGCGCCCAGCTGGACCAACTGTTCAATCTCAACGTGTTTGGTGCCTACTTCTGCGCCACGACTGTGGCCCGTCGCTTCATTGAGCTGGGAATCAAGGGATCCATTGTCTTCACTGCTTCCATGACATCTTATCGCCCCAACCGTGCGGCGCCCTCAGCTCCTTACGGAGCTACCAAGGGTGCTGTGCGGAATATGACGCATACGCTGGCGATGGAGTGGGCCAAACATGGCATTCGTGTCAACTCTATCTCACCGGGCTTTATTAAAACTGCTATGACTTACTTTGTGAATCAGGCACCGGACTGGAACCTCAAGATGCAATACTATGGCGGCATGCCCAGATTGGCTGACCCCAAGGAGCTTGGCGGAGCCTACGTATATCTGCTCTCTGACGGTGCATCTTACACTACTGGAATCGATATTCCGGTTGCTGGTATTGTCGGAGCGTGGTGAGGGAGGAGGTCCATGATAAAAATGAAAGACATGATCTACGGATAACGAGCCGCCGTGGGGTTCAATTGAGAAATAACGATAGTCCTTTTTGTATTTAGTCTCGGTCCATAAAAGGTCCGTGTTGGAATCAGCTCAATTAAACTCCTTTTAGAATACATAGCTCCCTTCGGAATTAATTTAGTCCGGAGAACCTTGCCTTGTCTCTGGTTTGCCAACTTTGTTGTTACAATTTATACCTGCCAGGCCTTTTGGAGTTTAGCAACAAGCCCTTTACCGGGGAATTTGCTGATCCTCAGCATTCTCTCTAAGATCCGGAGCAACTCGCGCTGCATTTCAGACGACCGAACAAACTGGCCAACTTGGGTTTTGTCAGTAGGGACGGGAACAAAATCAGGAGAGACATTTACCTCCAAACAAAGCCTGTACGTTAACAAAGGCTATTGCAGGTTCATGTTCTTGGCACGCATTAGCAATGCCACAAACCACCTTGACACTTTCGCTGAGCTGTTTCTCGCGGAGGCAGTAGGCGTTCAGTCCCCCCATTGAGGGTTGGTTCAGCAGCACAGTAGCTCTTGCAAAATGATACATCTGCATAGCACCTGCGTGGTTAGGCGGGTGAATCCATATAGACGGGAACACAGTATTTGAGCCAGAATCCGTGACGACAGTGACCGGCTGGTAAGAAGCAGGGAGGACACTATGCCAGTCATCGAGTGCGCGGAGAAGTCGGTCACCCTGCTGCGTTCTGTGTCTTGGGTCCTTATTCGCCGACATCCCATCCGATGCGGCATATTCTACACACTTGCCACAGATGTAGACTATCCTTGTTGCGAGCTCATCCGAGTCGAGCTCCTCGAGCCTTTTCCGAGCACGCCAGAAAGTGAGGGTTGGCCGTCCTGTCTGGAAAGCCGCCCAAATGTCCTGCCGGAGCCAAGCCCACCATACGGCTCGCCTCAAGCCGTCAACGGACTCGCCATCATTGTCCTGAGACCGCTGTATCCAGAAGGAGCCCCGCAAGTGTTGTTCCCAGTCGCCACTTGTCGAGGCGTTGTCGGCGTCAAACATCTCATACATACTGATCATGGTGGCTGTTGCCAAAATCTCACGGGATTCCGCATAGGGTGGGTAGAGTAAGGTCTGCGAGAGATATTGAAGCGTTTCGTAGTAATACTGTGTAGCTATGTGTGCTGGAGCAGGATCTGAGTCTGATGACAGGTCGGTCACTGCGGCTATCGAGGCTGGACTATTCGCATTTTGAGTCGCATGCTCGCCTGATGCACGTTCACCCGGCCCGTGTATGAGGCCAAGAGACATATGCTTAGCCCCGACTGCTAGGATCGACTTCAAAAGCCCCGTGTTTCGTAGTGCAAGATGCGGCACGACATTAGTGAAATGCCGAGCGGGATCAAACAAGTCTAGAATTGGCCCAACAATATCGATGAAGTATCGAAAGAACTTGAGGTCGAATGGCGACAACTCTATCCTACTCGTCGTGTTCCAAGGCTGGGGTAATTGGTGATAGTCTAATAAAGGGGATTCGATTCCGTCTTCTCGACGTTCCAGGCCGAGTCGTTGTAGATCAGGGTGCCTCTCGGCTCGCTCGGAGTGAGCCTCAGGACATTCAGGTGCTGGGGACTGCCTACGCGAGAGGGCAATTTCGGGAAACTTCCATCGCGGATCGCCCGTCGAAGAATCGTTAAGCTTTTGGATGTTGTTGATGGCATCCCGTGCTACCAGATCGAACCATTCACCGGGGGATATGTTGAGCAGGGGTATCTGGCTGAGTGAAAGTGGAGAACCCAAGAAGCTCGAGTCAATGCTGGATAGTCTTTGATCATTATCCAAACAGTCATTCAGTGGCGTCTCACTCGAGCCGTTATTCTGGAGCGGGGCGAAGGCTTCAGCAGGGGCTGGACAGGTAGCCTGAAAGTAGGGTGCTGGACCAGAACTCGGCTGTTGCCCCTGGGAACCATGCAGGTCCCCCTGGACGACGCCCGCATTATTAGTACCGCTTCTCCCAGAATATGAGTTTTCATTCCTCTCCTCCCTTGAATCCGACTGAGCCCTTAGAGACTCGATGTCGGCCCTGGGCCCGGTCGCATGTCCCTGGTCACCAACCTGGGCGTATCGACAGACACGATTTGACTTGGAGCACCGCACGCAAGTGGGCTTACCGTCATCGCACTTCACGCGTCTCTCTCTGCATGTGAGGCTGATGTACGTGTGAGCGAGGTTGATATTCGCTTAGGGGAACATTGCGAACTGCAGTATCCACTCACCATCCTGTTTTGGTTCTCAATCCGCGGGCCCGAGATAGCCTGACACGACGACGCCGGGTTCCCGTGGCATGGCCTTCTGATACTTTTGCGTTAGTAACATCCATCGAGGATACTTTCGTGGGTTTCGTCTCGATGCTGCCAAGGTCGTTAAAAAATATATCCCCGGAATTCATTACCCCGCCTTAGCCTGACCCACTTGGGGTTTGGGGGAAATCCGACCGTTCAATCACATTGGAATTCCCCCCTCTTCTTTTTGTATTTGCCTCAAAATCCAAATCTCTTTTTCTCTCGTACAATCGGAACCCGTGAGCTTTGGCAGAAACGAAGAAGAATGAACTGGGGGGTTTTCGGGGTTCGGGATAGAACCACCCGCTGTATGATGTGTTCTTTATGATGGCTACATACATACACGTACTGATATTAGTATACCATATATATTTACAAAGGGAACATGGTTGTAGATGGGTATCATCGTGCCAATAATGTATATCGCAATCCAGCTTTGCCGAAGCTTGAATATATACATCCTTACTCCGAAAGGACAAAATATACAGGACAAGAAACATCGCGAATGGAACAATCACCAAGCAGACACTAGCAATACATTAGCCAGAGGATAATTGCCAGAGATCCCATGCTGAAGGGTTCTGTCTTTATGCACTGTTAATGCAGGTGCCAACAGGCCCACAAGACCGGCACTGGAAGCGATGCCGATAGTATAACAGCATTATCAGCCCGATGCCTTACGGCCGTACTTATCAGATTGCCTGCATATCATAGGACTGTACGTTTAGCAGCTGGAGCAGCTGTGACAAGCTGACCAATCTTGAGGACCCCATTTTTCACGGTATTGGAGACAAGGTTGAAGATGGGCTCTCGAGGCGAGGGCCACTGTCCTCGAAGCGAAGGATTATCCCCAACCACTATGACCACCATTCTACAACAACAGGCTTGTGCAAAGTCGCCACTCTCTTCAATTGCCTTTCGTTAATTCATTGATAATATCGGATCCGAGTGATCCATGACTTCGTCTCGATCCACGATCCAGTATTGGCACAATCCATTGATTGTCGGGCACGCCATGGATATGGAATGATGGCTTGAGTATAAGAATCGGCAGTCCGCTCGACTTTGTCCGCTAGCCTTTTGCAGCTTCTCATTACGAAGCGCTATTCTCAAGCAGCCATTTTTAGTGTCACAGTCAGCCGAACCTTACGCCATGGCACCTGCGCTGGAACTCCTCGAGAAGCCCGCACAGTACCTGCCGGTAAAGGCAGTCTCAGCGATCGGCAAAGGAGATGCTGTTGGACTCAGATTAGAGAGTCCGGAGAAGCATGAGCGGGTGATGAATGTTTTCCGAGCTTTCATCGCTGATCTCTGCCAGCAGTATGGTGAAGGCCATGCTGGGTAAGTCGACGCCCTCTTCGTGAATCCCTTGTTCACAGCGCAGCGCTAACTGGACCTCGTCCACAGATCTCCAATGGGCATGGTTGCAATAGGTATTTCCCTGTATAAGTATGTCATGAAGTATTCTCCGAACAATTGCAACTACTTCAACCGGGACCGCTTCGTTCTTTCAAATGGTATGTCCTCTGTGTCCCTCCAATTATCCACAGAAGCAACGCGACATGTAACTAAACTAACGCCATAATAGGCCACGCCTGCCTGTGGCAATACCTCTTTATGCATCTTGTTGGCGTCAAGAGCATGACACTCGAACAGCTCAAGTCTTACCACTCAAGCAAGCTCGACTCAGTCTGTCCCGGCCACCCTGAAATTGAGAATGAGGGCATAGAGGTCACAACTGGGCCCCTTGGCCAGGGTCTCGCTAGTGCTGTTGGCCTTGCCATGGCCACTAAGAACCTTGCCGCGACTTACAACAAGCCCGGCCATGAGCTAGTGAATAACATGACATGGTGCATGGTGGGCGATGCTTGCCTTCAGGAAGGTGTCGGTCTCGAGGCGCTGTCCCTCGCTGGTCACTGGAAGCTAAACAATCTCTGTGTTATCTTCGACAATAACTCAGTTACGTGTGATGGAACTGCGGATATCGCCAACACTGAGGATATCAACACCAAGATGCGGGCCACCGGCTTTAACGTAGTAGACGTGTACAACGGAAATTCGGATGTTGCTGGTGAGTCTCAGGGCTCTTTTAGCTTGGCGGTGAAGGCTCTGCTAACAATATACACTAGAAATCACAAACGCTCTTCTTGCCGCTAAATTAAGCGACAAGCCCACCTTCCTCAACATTCGCACTACTATTGGCTACGGAGCTGCCAAGGCCGGAACCGCCGACATCCACGGAGCTGCACTTGGAGTCGAGGAAGTGGCTAACTTCAAGAGGAGGTTTGGCCTCAACCCTGACGAGCATTTCCACATCCCCCAAGACGTCTATGACTTCTTCAGTGACATCCCTGGTCGTGGTGACGCACACGAAGCGAGATGGCAAAACGCCCTGGTGAAGTATCAGAATGAAGATCCCGTCCTGGCGGCTGAATTTGCGCTCCGTGTCGCGGGCAAGATGCCCGAAGACTGGACCAAATGCATTCCTCGCACAGAAGACCAGCCTACTGCGCCAACGGCCACGCGAAAGTCAGCCGGTATTGTGACCAACAACCTTGCAGTGAATATCAATTCAGTCTTGGTCGGAACAGCGGATCTTACTCCCTCGGTCAATGTCGCCTACAAAAACAAAGTTGACTTCCAATCTGTGAGTACTTTATGTTCAGCCTTCTATTTTTGGTGGACGCAGGATATTAATGGAAAACTAGCCCGAACTCCAGACTGCTTGCGGCCTGGACGGGAACTACAGCGGTCGATATATCCACTACGGTATCCGCGAGCACGCCATGTGCTCCATCTCCAACGGACTTTCTGCATTCAACAAAGGCACTTTTATCCCCATGACGAGTACCTACTTTGTCTTCCACTTGTACGCTGCTGCCGGTGTGCGCATGGCCGCGCTTCAAGGCCTCCAGCAGATCCACATCGCCACTCACGACAGCATTGGAGTAGGTGAGAACGGACCTACACACCAACCCATTGCCGTCGCCGCTCTCTACCGCGCCATGCCTAATGTTCTTTACATCCGGCCATGCGACGCAGAAGAAGTGGCCGGCGCCTACATTGCTGCCATCCAGGCCACTGAGACGCCTACTGTTATCTCACTCTCCCGACAGAGCCTGACACAATACCCCAAGAACTCTTCGCGCGAGGGCACGCTCAAGGGCGCATACATCTTTGCGGAGGCTCAGGGCGATGATTTCGATGTAACCTTGATCGGAGTCGGGTCTGAGATGGGCTTCGCGATGCAGACTAGGGAATTGCTGCTTAACGAGCATGGTATAAGGGCACGAGTCCTGTCCTTCCCTTGCACTAGGCTATTTGAGCAGCAGTCGCGGGAGTACAAACAATCGGTTTTGAAGTCGCGGGCTGGTAAGCCCACTGTTGTGATCGAGGCGTATCCGTCCAACGGGTGGGAGCGCTATGCTGATGCTTCGGTGTCGATGAACAGCTTTGGAAAGAGCCTTCCTTCAAAGGAGACATACGAGCACTTTGGATTTGCACCGGAGATTATCGCACCTAAAGTCAAGGGCCTAGTGGAGGAAGTCAGGAGAGACGGCATCGGAATCTTGAGGGGTGACTTTAGGGATTTTAACGGTAGCCTTCGGATTGGTGTTGAGCATTAGACGATGTTATAAAGTATATGAATGATGTGTCTAGTTAATGAATACATATTTCTGCAATGACAAGCCCACACGATCGATTGCTGTGCAGAGTGAGTGAGAAATCAATGAGATGTAAGAAGTAAAAAATAAAAAGAAAAAAAGCCAGGAAGCGGAAACCCCCTTTAGTTTTGAACAGTCCTGGGATCAAACAGGTAGCCTACAAACCCCACTGGTCTCCCTATCACGGCTCGGTCCGCTACATTCTCCGTGGCTTATTCAATGATTAAACCACTGAGTTATAAGGGGTCCTTCCATGGAAGACCTTAGGTTTTGGTCAGACTTAAGGGACCTATTCTTGTCTCTTGGGAAGGTATTACCAACTTTTTTGCTATCTGAATCCCCTATGTCCACTCCCTACACGTAGGGAAATATAACCTTGGAATCTAACACAAATAAATAAACCCCAGTACATAGGTTCTACAGAAGCGGCAGGCGTATGTTTAAGCATGGCTTGATACCTAGGTGTGAGAGGCAATACATCGGAAGCTAATCACAAGTGGACCGTTGTGATTTGTTCTGGCGCTGGAGCCAGATAGTCTGCTGGCTTCATCGGGGGTTGCCCCGGGCAACCAGCTATGCTGCTTCCTTGCGTGGTGGCATATTTCATGGAAATACGATACAGATGATAGATCAATAGAGAAAGCACTGTATGTATTGGGTCGGACGAAGAGGAGAAAGAGAGAGAGAGAGAGCAGGCAAACTATCTGGGTTCTATCCTATGGTGATGCCTCAGACATCCAACAATATTGTATTGCGATTGTGAATATTGAAATAATGGAGTTATGCCTCCCATCACCTTTTTTGACTTGTGTTTTGGAAAGCTCACGTAGTTTGGAATAGAAATCGGATTCCGCGTCATCGAGCCCGTTCCACCTGGGCAGTTTAGAAGACCCACAGTCCGGCCCGTCCCGGCGCTAACAGGCGAGAACCGTCGATCAGTACCTAGGTAGGGGCTATCCAACGTCCACGTGTCGTATCCAGTCTGTTGTAGAATATTTCCAGGACAGGCAAGCTTGAATTCTGAATTTCGTGTTTGAGGAAGGGACTGAAGTTTTGGAAAAGCTGTATAAATTGAGTCCGTCCCTGTCTGGACCAAGTGTGAGATGATTGCATTCATTCGTAATTGTTTCGAGGCACACGTGCACGTGCTACAGGGCATTTTGTGCCCCGTATTTGTGACTGCCGTTAGCCCGAACTCGAGGATCGCAATGGGGTGACCGAATTACCAACTATTGCGACACTCCATATCGACAAACATCCTGCAGAAACCGGATCTGGGTAGTCGAGATTCCAATAACAACCGATGAGTAAGCATCATATCAGTACACTCCAGGGCTTTCCAGGTGCACAATGGGGAGCAGAGCCTCGTGCCGAAGGTCACATGGGTTCAAGGACTATAGCCGTTTAACAATTCCAAATACGCACAACCTTTTTATTTCGGCCCGGGGGGAGATAGTTAGCCTATCAAGATTGGATTGTTGCAATATCTACTGCCGTGAGTAGCTGCCGTGCCTCAGATAAGCCCCGCCTGGTTCTAACAGTGGCAGCAAGATGACGCAGGTCCGGAAGTGGATGCATGTCGATGCAGACCACAGCTCTTGGCAATTACCTTCATGGTTACTTCAACCCCAGAACACATGGTAGTTTAGAAGTTAATCAATATCAATTGAAATGGCATGATAATAATATATGTATGTGCTGCACTACTGTACCTACCATATTCGGTTAGTGTAGCCTCCAGTATATGCGACGGCCTCGCGTGGCTCTCACGGGGGAATATTAACCAATAACAGAGGAGCCCAATATTAATGTGGGGCAAAGGGATACAATGTACATCTATTTCTTCTTTCTATGATCACTCGACCAGGTCAAGTCACATCCAAGCTTTTTCCTTGAAGTTACAGTGTGTTGTGTTTCTGGCTGCAACAATACCGAATTGCGTCTTCCTATGGCCAAGAGGGGATGGCCTAGGTTCCATCGTTTGCCATAAGGAACCCTTTTGATCGGGTTCAAGGTATCATGCCGGGGAGGTGTAAGTCGATGTGTGAGATTTCCGGGCGTTTGGTTCTACCAGGTCTATCTGTAACCCAACCCGTTTTCTAATACGATTAAGTAGTCATGGACCTAGATCCTTACTGTGTGAATTGGCTGTTATATCTGCCCAACAGTCAATTACTACCTTATCAAAGCCTGTATCTAAATAAAGGTATCAGCCTCTTATAGGTTCTTCACCCATGGATGATGCTCCAAACCCACCAAACACCGTAGATATAATACTAATTTTGTGTCGGAGATTGCAGAAGATGCTTGAAACAAGCCAATGACACAATTAATGCCCCGTACATTTTGGTATATCACAACTGCTTTGTGCTACACTCTCTTGGCTCCACTAGACCGAGAATCACCTCTTGCCTCTCCAGTTTAGCTCGTCGTGTGGTAGGTGTGATTTGAAATACCAATTCCAAATCATTGTCCACGTGCTGCATGTGCTGCGGTTGAGAACAATATGTAACAGCCAGTCAGCTTAGCGTATCCAAGCAACAACCTGCCACACTATGTTAACAATCCGAACCTGTCCCTTGATGAGCAACTAACCAATTCGGCTAACAGACCCAACATCAGGATGACAGATTGTCCAACTTCTAATCAACAATCGACAAACATAGCTAACCGGTTGGTACATTCTACCACCATCCAGCTTATCTATACTACCCAAATGGCGTGATTACAAGGCTAATGGCGCAGCCCGCGCAGGGACAGAAGTTTATTCAAAGCTATCAAGATCATTAGCCGTTTACCCTTGACAAAAACACCACTTGGTTACCTGAAAGATGTGAGGGAGTCATGGGTATATGGTCATTTAGGATCACACCATGCGCAGGAGGTTCTCGTCGGGCCTCATCGCCGAAGAGGAGCGGACTTTCGACAAGTACAAATTACCAAATGTGGAAGATCACGAAAGAAGCTTTCTACTAGGGTGGATGCCTGGCGAAACAAGCAATCAGTCTATAATTGCCGACGGTTGAGCGACTCAGCCTCGATTGCACTCAATAGTCTAGGCCAATGCCTATAAATACCCACCACAAATACCTGTCTCATTGACTAAGGTGAACTTGTTCTTCTTGGTGGCATAGTATCAGGACATCAGCACTCTGTTTTGCTCTTCCAATATGTCGGGCTCACGACAGCAGCCAGGACTGGTGAGACAATAGCCACCTAGCTCATAAATTGACTCTCAGAGCTGATAACCTAGGCTTGCGAAGAATGCCGCAAAAAGAAACTTCGATGCGATAGGCGACGACCTCAATGCGACCAATGTGAGGACTCGGGCGCAGCATGCCTCGTCAATCAGGTTCGCTCACCACGGGGACCTAAGAAAGGACATCTCAAGGCTTTGCGCAATCGCATTGGTTTGTTAGGAATGTTATGTATACACATTCTCTGCTAAATTCATTCTTAGCCACTCTGGAAAGCATCATAAATTGTGATCAGGGCAATCTCGGTCCCAAGGAAGTATTGGACGGCAATGAGAAATATAACTCCCACGAGACTGCTCAAATGCTCAGTCCACTTCAAGACTATATCCCCAATGTCACGAAGACCGAATGTCATGATATCCCCTACTCGATTGATGCATCAGCAATAACCTCACCTATTACACCAATGACCCCACCTATTAATGAGAGCTCAGATATGATAGAGGCAGATCTGTACGCAAAGCTTACTTTCCGAATCCGGATATGTCTAACAACAAGTGAAGGGACCAACTATATTTCGACAGAGTACATCCCGTCGCGCCAATGCTCCACCAAGGCCGGTACTTCTCCTGGTCACTGACATTCAACAAACCAGCCTCTTACATCTGCCTGCAATTTGCAATGTGGGCACTTGCAGCGGCCTCGTCCGCCCATTTACAGCATATGCGGGAGTCTCTCTACACCCGTGCGCGGTCCGGCATTGAGGCTCTCGACCGAGATATTGAATCTAGCAGTGCGGCCTGTCTCCAGGCAGCCCAAGCATGGCTTCTTCTAACGCACTACGAATTCCGCTACATGGGCTACCGCCGAGCATGGCTTACGGCAGGACGCGCCTTTCGCATTATTCAACTTGCCAAATTACACGAAATTGATCGGCTCAATGACGTTGGCATGAACATGGCTCATCCCGAAGCATGGGCCGAGGCCGAGGAAAAGCGACGGACGTACTGGCTGGCATATTGTCTAGACCGCTTCCTCAATATGTCTGACGAGTGGCCTCTAAGTCTACACGAGGAAGCAGTAAGCAACAACTCCCTTTTTTTTTTACAGAATCCTCCGAGAGACACTGACATTTAGTTTAGCTCTGCGTATATCTCCCCGTATCGGAGTCAGATTTCCAACACAGCAGGCCAGTCATTATGGACTCCTTATATGACGAGATCGAGACCTCCGGACAGAAAATGCTACCGCCTTTCGCGGAGACAATCGTCCTGATCACGCTATGCTGGCACAGCGTTGCATTCCAGCGAGCCGCGCGTCGTGGCAAAACATCTCCGAGTGACGGAGATACCTGGAAGCGCCATACCCGGCTATACCAACTGGTACAACAGCGGCTGATGCTGGTCTCACTACCCCCGTCCTCGCCCGAACTCCACGACCCTATGCGCCTCTTCACAAACATGCTCGCCAATGCCGCCGTGATATGGTTCTACAACATAATGGAGGCCCTGCAGGTGGAAATTGATGATGAGATTATTTTGGTTCCCCTCTACTCCGCGTACGAGATAGTAGGTTTGGCGAAGCCGCTCACCCGATCCAGCTTTTTCAAGGTGAGACCATCCCCTTTCCTCCCCGTGGATTGACAGTGGCTTTGTGTCTCACACTGTTGCACAGGCGCATGCATTTTCTCCCATGTTACTTTATCTCTCGGCAAAGTTTCTCAAGGCACATGCCGATCAACTGAGTACATGTCTCTCCGCGTCGGAGGATAACCACCAAAAGCTGGAGGATTTGAGAAAGGCCTTGCGAGTTTTGCAGGGTGGGAATAATTTAGCTATGAGCTACTTGGAGCTGCTTGACTCGGACTCAGAATCGTTGCACAAATTGTGCAACCTGTCGACCGTTCAAGGATGTACTATGTCTGAAGTGACAGGTCAGCCGGAGCCACCTTTCTTTTTGGATATAATGAATCTTTTTTAGCTCGTATCGAGAACTGGGGGCTTCGGAATACTTTCTTTTTGTATTATTCCTGGGTCTTATATGCGTGTACAGATGTAGTATCCAAGTGGTCAGTCTCTTTGAATCAAGTGTCATTCATTATATTTCCATCACGGGGGGTTACCAAGGTAGCCTTCATAATGCATTCACTTAACTATAGGTTTGGCCTTGATCCCCAATGTTACTTACTTTTCTTACACTGAAATGTGCACATGAATGGCTAGATTGAAATTGGGATTATATTGGCCATGATTGAGTAACATTACCTAGATAGCAGTAATCGGGTAGTTATCCCGTAGATCCTGCGCGTAGACTTTGTGCACTTTCAGGCGAGGGGAAATAAGGGCAGCACCGGGAGACTTGCTCGGCTGCTTCACTAGAGAGGTCCTTGTGGAGACAATCGACACCATGGACTGTCCGATATCAGCTCGAGACAAATTCAAAGCGAGACAACAACCTTCTGAGCAGACACACCTCTCATGTGACAGTTCATAGCACTCTGAATTCGGTCCAGACCCTTCCCCACAACGCGCGGCTTGGGAGCGGCGACAAAAACCCCAGTTGCAAGAGCTCCAGGGAGGAATCGGTTATAAACCATAGCGCCAACCTCAGTATGGGCCGCAGAGGTATCGGAAATGAACTTGGTTTTCACACCACAGCGTTTCGACCAGATCTTAATCCTAAGGTTCGAACGCATTGAGGCTGCCATAGAACGAAACTTCTGGAAGATTGTGGTTGGGATGCTTTCCGGGAATGGGAACTTGGCGCGGGCCACCAACTTCGAACCGATCGACCGCGCAAGAATTGCCATGCAAGGTTCAGTCGAGTTTTTTCCAATAGCGATAGCGCCGACAACTCTCTTGTGATGGCAAAGTTCGATGATCGAGAAAACTGAGAAGACGTCGCGATTATCAAAGACCGCAGATGCGCCAAGATTAGTGACATATTGAAAGTTATTGGGAGCGCATGTGGCGATAACCTCGTAACCAGCTGCTGCGGCGAGCTGAATGGCGTTGCAACCGACGCTGGTCGATCCACCCCAGACGAGGACCACTTCAGGAAGCCAGTCTGGGCCCGTACCAAGCGGGACACCAGGGCGATTGAGATTGAGATAGTCCTCATGGAACAAGGCGGTCGCGGCAGTTGAGAGACCGAGTGGAACAACGCAAGCCTCTTCGAAAGAGAGCCAATCCGGAATCGTTGCGGCCATGTTGTCATTGATCACGGTGTAGTGTTGGAAAGCACCTTCAGACGACTTGTTGACGGCCGGATCCATGGAGAGGGCATGGGCAAGAACCCGATCACCAACCTTGAAGTGACTAACCATGTCTCCAACCTGCACAACTTCACCGGCACAATCGTTTCCGAGCACGAAGGGGTACTTGATCCGGGGGGACATCATGTTGCCCTCCAACTGCTTGGTACATTCAATGGTATTGACAGCCACGGCACCATTCTTGACAACGATTTGGTGGGCGGATGGAGGTGTGTACGATGCCGCACCGACCATGAGGGGACAAGTCGATCTGCCCGTAAGCCACGCAGCCCGGTTAGAAGGAGCCTGGTTGGTGGGGTAGACATCTTGCTTGGGGACATCCTGTACGAAGGCATCCGAGACATCCTCCATGGAGACATCCTGGTCGGAGGCATCCTGGTTGAGGATATAATGGTTGGGGACATCCTGGTCGGGGACATCCTGGTTGGAGATACTCTGGTTGGAGATATGCTGATTAGAAGCCATTTGGTAATCAAGGGAGAGTAACAACGATACAGTGCTAAGGAATAGATGCGCAAAGTTTGAAAAGAAGAGAAGAGCAGAAAATCGAAGAAGCCAGATCGACTGAGAATCCGACGCGTCGCGTCTAGCTGTCTAACCGTCTACCGCGATGCTAAACAACATAGGAAACATGGAAGATGGAAGAGGAAAGAGCGAGGAGAAAAGAGAAGGAGCGACGGTCATTGTGGAAGTATGTGCAAATGCATCCATGGATGTGAAATTTCAGAAGCGTATGTCTATGAGTCGGAGACCTTACACTAGACATGGTTTATAAAAGCCACACGCTGCATGAAAGCCTAGCTGGAATGAAATATATCAAGATTTGCCATGAAATGACATACGGATATGTAGCGTCATGTCAAGGTGTATCATGAATGTGAAATAGCATTGGTAAAACTCTATAACTACTAACACAATCTGGTGTGATCCATGGATAGAGTAGCCAATTATGTAAGAAAACGAAGCAAGCCCTAGAGGAGATAAACGGATGGCGACAATGTCCACTTATCAAACTTCCTCGCTTCGTGCTTCCTCGGGCCAAGCCTCCATTTCGAGAGGGTTTCTGGTGCAATGAAGCAGCACATCCCTAGTAGCCATGGTAGCTTCCAGCGCACTATTGCCATACCTAGGTATTTCCCTCCCTGGATCTTTTGACCAATTAGCTCATCTGCCAATGTGTTGTCTCCAAGTCTGCCGTACGGGTACGGTACGGGAAGACTGAAACTCGGCGTCCCTATAGGGAGAAACATGGGGAACGCGAGTGAGAGGACCGGCTGGCTGTGGTTGAACTCGAAAGGGGGAGTGGGCCGTATAGACGGCAAAGTGAGAGGGCGAAGGGGCCCTAGTATGGCATCCCGGGGTCCACAGCTCCTCCGGGCAAGGCCGATATTGCGTAACGCTACCTTCTCTCTTTTGCATATGACACTATTGGGGTAGGAAGTGTGATTCTAAAGGTGCTAACACGTACATATTGCGAGATGTGCATGTCTTTAGTTCGAAATTTGGCGGTGACATACCTACCTAGGTAGGAACAAAGTCCGCCTCGGGAGATGGGCCTTGCGCAACCCCTTCATGTTGTCTTTCTGACTATGAAGACCTTGAAGTCGACTGGGGATTGCGTTAGGCGCTTCTATCGAGGCCCTAACTGGACCTGATGTTCAAAATCCATGCTTTGACGTCTAAGGTGCTCAACAAAGACCTGCGGTCGTGGTAGTCACTCCACGTCCACGTCCCGGCGGAAGCACAGGCTCAAATCCTGAGGGGTCCCTTCAGGTGGGTTGATCTTGCATGAGAAGAATGGGGGAAGTTTTGGTTTGCCGGTTGCTGGTTTGGTGTCCTGGCCCGTTGTAGCTCCCATAGAACCCTTGAAGCCGCGGCTTCACTACGGTGATTAGTCACTTGCATAGCCTGTATGTTTTGCCGCAGCCTTCTGCGAAGGGCTTATCTTGTATTTCGCTAGATTTCAGTATAGAGCTGGGACTGGGGGATATCCCAACGGCGGCTGTCCAGGAGATGGACTGTGAACAGACATGCACATTCGAGAACTAAATACTTCGGTTCAGACTTTATGTTTCATAATTCAGGAAACCGTCCAAGATGGTCTTATTTCCTTGCCTTCAATTTTGGGATTTGACTGAAGTTAGGCGTGTCTCTTTGTATGCATGAATAAGATGTAGAGAAAAAACCATAGGAAGGATCCTTCCTATAAAGATTGATCTGACTGCAAAGGGCTAGAAGAGGAGAGAGAGAGAGAGAGAGAGAGAGAGAGAGAGAGAGAGAGAGAGAGACAGGATGAATTCTGCGATGATTGACCATATCCAGCCATAAATTGTGATGTGTTACCCCTAGCTGGTTCGCAGCTAAGCCTACCATCTGGGGTACGGCTTCCTGAAGAACATCAATCTAAGAGATACTACATCTCTCGAAGCGGACATTTAGAGTTGCTTCTTGCAAATTGTGTTACACTATATCCATAGTGAATCTCTAGACGCACCCAGTTGGAGTAAGGAGACTGTATCACGATGCATCTGCGTGAATAGACTCAATCAGAAAAAGTAGCCTGCATACATTTAAACCAATATCCCTACTAAGTAATGATACTGTACATACCGAGATAGCCGCATGGGATCTATCGAGTACTGCGCACGGACTAGTCCGTAGCAAACTAAGATGCTATATTCCCCTCTCTGCCTCCACGATCATACATATGAATAGACATGGTATATGTCAGAAGTTAGCCTTTGAATGGGACATATCCCTAGAAAAATATATCTGCCATACTCGCATATTGCAATCTTGGGTATCTCCAGATTCCCAAGATACCACTTAGGATGGTTCAAGTCCAATGTGCTATTTCTGGAACCCTGTCCCTATCAACCCTTGAATTGAGGCACAAAGCCGACAAGCCCTTGACCAATCTTGTTTATTTTATTCGCAGGATATTTGTTCTTTGACTCGGTCGCGCACCTAAACTAACTAGCAACAAGCTTCCTATTCTTCTCCGATATTCAAGGTCAATACATATATGCCGTCGGACTGGTCCGAGAGATGCGCGCTGTTTTTTATGGTGTCTATCATACGCCAACAATAATCTGATGATGATTTAGAAATGACTTCAAAAGAGTGACAGTATCTGGCAGTTGCTTCTTTGAGTGCTTCCTTTGTCTTGGTAACATGAAACCCACACAGGAGTGGTCTTGATGCCGGTATCTACTACCCCGGTAGCCAAGGCCCTTGGCAGTATGGTGCATTATATCTCTTCTTCAAAGAGAATCTACGGCCCCACCTCCGAAGAGGAAAGAGAATTCCTCGAACAAGGCCATTCGGGGTCACATTTGTACTGGGGGTCCCTCGGATGCAGCGACTTCCTTTGTCGACGGTGGCGGAGGAGGCACTTTGGCTTGTTCTTTACAAGGACTCAACATATTGTCCTCGAGAAAAGACAGGTTCTAAGTGGCTCTTTTGAGACACTCAGACCCTGCATGCCACTGTAAAGAGCATATTTGTGTTTCATATGATTCACTAACTGCATCAATGGATGTTGCCTCCGTGATGTTGCTCTCGAACGTGACCTTCGTGATGTAGTTCTTTAGAGATATATATAAAGCCGCGCGTTACTTCTTCAAAGAGTATCGTCCTCTTCGGCAGTTCTACACAAAATGGGGTCTTTTCAAATGGGCATCTTCCTCGCTCTATGCAGTATCGGTCTGATTCATCGGACAGTTGCGTTGTCTGTAGCTGCACGCGAGGTTAGTGCCTAGATCTCCAACTCCCAACATCACTTGTTCTCCAGACTCTAACCCAAGATAGTCCAAACCGACCGAAGACTGGGCCGTGTATACCTATCCCTACACATGTCCTACCATTCTTGTCGGCAATGAGGATACATGCGACGATCTGGCTCTCAAATGTGGTATCTCGGCAGAATCATTCACGTCCTTCAACCCGGATACGGCCTGCTCCTCTCTGCTTCGCGGAAAGCCCGTATGCTGCGCGACAGGAACACATACCATTCCACCGGACGGTGGTGGTTACTGCTACGTTTACACTATCCGCCATGGAGATACCTGCGAGAAGATTGCTGAGGGGTACAAGATCACCGTGGCCAATATCGAGACTTGGAACATCAATACCACGGCATGGTACGGTTGCAATAAACTGCAGGAAGGGGGTCAGGTTTGTCTTAGCGCTGGCGACCCCCCGATGCCTGTTGCGATTGGTGGTGCGGTCTGTGGTCCTCAGGTGCCTGGAACACCACGTCCGTTGAGGGGGATTGGTATTGCGTCTTTAAACCCATGCCCTGCGGGTCAATGTGTAAGCTTCATCAAGATTCGATCTCGTTCTCGCGGCCTAGACTGACCATATCTATAGTGCTCTACAAGGGGTCAATGTGGCACTGGTCCAGACTTCTGTAGCTCATCTGCACCTGCACCTGCCGCGCCTCCTGCGCCTGCATCTAAAGCTACGTCCGTGGAGACTACATCTGCAACCAAATCTACGTCATCTGCTACAACCAAAGTTCCGTTCGTGAAGGCTACATCTGCAACAACTAAAGCGACATCGGCCTCTACAACCAAGGCTGTCACGTTGACGGCTAAAGATGTACCCTCGACAACAAAAAACAAGAATCCGCACTTCTTCACGACAGATATACCCTTGATCGATGTACCCTTGACATATCTACACGAGACCACTTCCATGCCAGCCGCCGATCCTACTAGTGCTACTACTACTGCAATTGGCACTGCCACTGCATTCCTGCACGTGGCCCACAAGATAAGTATATTGGCGAGCCGTCTGCGGGAGGCAAGCACAAGTACTACCAAGACCACGTCTTCTACAATAAGCAAAACCTCCGCAACCAAGGGCTCCCCACCTTCCGCGACACAAACCGTGGATGGTATCGTCAACGTACAAAACGGATGGTCGCTGAAGATGTACGATGGCATTGGTTGCACTGGTAGCTACGTGCTGCTCCAAGGTCACAACAAGTATTTGGAGGACAGTGATTGCATGCAGTTTGGCAAGGGGAGCAAGCTCGAGACCCTGGTCAAGGACACGGCCGTTTCATGTCGTTCGTGGACTATACCAGAAAGCGGTAATTGGGAGTGGACGGACTGTCACCAGGATTCTTTGGATAATCCCAAATCGTGGCGTATGTCGAATGGTCTCTGTACCGTCTCTCCTAATGACAAATGTGATCTTGTCAACGATATTTCCCAAACTTATGGCTGGCGGGGTCCTGGTTTGTGCCAGGATCGCCAGCTGATGGATCCTAAATTTGGATCTATGAAGTGTTATGTTGGATGAGGTAGAAATTGGTGTATAGCCCTAGAGAATACGTAGAATAGCTAGTGTTGATGTTTATATGTAGGCTGCAGTGTGGTCATATTTACGAGGTCTTAGAACCTCTTTGAAAATCCCCTCCATCTCCATCTTTGTTTTCTTGCGTTCTTGCTTCCTTTTTGTTTTTTTTCTTCAGTCTATTTCAGTACTTAGCGATTCGCCACTTTGAGTATTTTGATTCCTTTTCTCTCGAAAAATCCTTTAATATGGGCCGCCTCCACCAGGCCGACCCCCCTGCGTCATCGTCGCACTCCCTCCGTTCATTTGATGACGCGCCTCCTCCATACACAGATAACACCGAGCCCATTATCGCCCCTGACCAGTCTGTTAGACCTACCCAGCCTGTCCAACCTGCCCAGCCTCCCACAAGCATCCGACCCCTCCGTCTAATCGACTCGGCCTATGTTCTCCCTGGCGGCAAGAATGCCAAACTCCGCGACAAGGTCTCTCTCACCCTCGACCCAGCGCTCTCGAGCGACTGCGACGGGCTCTACAATGTCATCAGCCGGCAAATGAAGCTGCCGCCACGTCCACTGCTCGCCATTCACGGAACGCACACTGAAGTGAGGAGGGGCGAAAAGAAAGATGAATACCACACAGTCACAGACTTCCACTTCACGCTGGATCTAGCCGAGACCATGCTGACCGGCTGGGAGGGCGGCCACATGGGCGCGAACTGGAGGGAATTCCGAATCGTCACAGATGAGGACGTCAAACCCGCGTATCGGGGAGGGATCCTTCGCTCAAGCACATATAAGCCGCCCAAGTCGCGTGCTGCTATTAGTCTGTCGGGGGACACCGATGCCATCCTGGCCCGAAATAACGCCGACGAGCAAAATAATAGCTCTCTAGACGCGAAAACACTGATGATGTGGTGCGAGCGATTCTGTCGTGACCCCGCTTCTGTGAAATCGTAAGCTCTGCCTACTCGCGTACGAAATACCCTGCTAATCTCAATTAAACCAATCCAGATTCACTATGCACCGCGATGTCCGCGGCTTCAACTCCAACGCTATGCGTAACGTCCTCTCCTCCCACATCCGCGAACTCAACTACCACGGCTTCATAGCCTTCAGCCTCGTCATCTCCCAAGGCTCCATCAAAATATACTCTCCGCACTGGATCAACCGGCTCCGCACGAACAGTTTCGTCTGGTGGGTTGTCGTCCTCCTCCAGCTCTGGATTATCACGTGGCCGGTTATCTTCTTCATGGAGAAGAGGTACGAAGTTGTCCAAACGCGCTGGAATGCGTCGCTTGTACCGGAGTCCGACTCTCCGCTGGCCAAGTGCTACGCGTTCGGTCGCGATGAGTCTTCTCTGGCGGAGTACTGGGCTCCGGCTGTCAAAAAGGCGGCTTGGACTCGGCGGCACGGCCAAGGTAACCTTTTGACGAGGATGGATGCGGATCGCTTGCAGGGGTATAGTACACGGCAGCTGCTTGGTCTTCGTGATGCTAGTTCGGATACTGAGCGCGAGCGCCGGGAGAGGGTTAACAATGGTGAGGCTGGGTTTGCTGATAATGTTGTAGGTCTGGTGAGAGGGCTTGGAGAGGTCGGGCAGGATTGGAGGTTTTCCGCGGGATGGGGTGGTAACCGTGGGTAATAGTTAATTTGTGAGTCTGTTCTGGTTTGATTCTGGTTGCTACGGTGTGGCCGAGAGGATGATGTATCTTGAACTAGATGTGGTTATTGCCTGCTTCAGTCTACATTAAGTCCTGCAAGCTAACGAGACGTCAGTCAATCCTTTAGGGGTTTTCTCACTTTGCTCAATGCGATATCCTTCATGAACTCGATTTAGCTACTTCTATCATAGATATTACCTACATACCTAGGTACATGCCTCGGGTCCTTTTGTCTTATGTGAAGTAGGGCTTCCTGTCCAGGTGACACGATTGAACTCGTACATCTCGACTTGGATGTTGACTTGAAAATGTCCCCGAATGATAGAATCTCTATCAGGGAAGTGAAAAATCCATCTGAACTGTGTTTGCTAGATACTTGGTTAGGAGCTAGCTCCTCTCTCACTTCCTAACACAACTCCCTTCTGCCTTTCTAGTCCCTACATACTGTAGAGCCTAACAGGCTATGACCCTTTGCTTATTCCGAGCTATCATCTACCTACAGAAGGCATTTTTTGTCTCTCAATTCCTCGCCAGCATCCGTGCAAAGAGTCGATACGGCACCGGCCGCAGCTAACGATCCCCCGTTATACGGAGCAGCTACCAGCAGACTAAGACTGGGACGCCATGGAACGGGTTCAGAGAACAACACTGGACCAATCCTACCAGTTACCAGACCCGGATAACGTTACCCTTCACAAGATCATCCCTCAACTGAGCTCCCGAGATGATTCTGATGCTTGGGAAGCGATGGTCGTCAAACAGCTTCGTGGATTGAAGCTTTAATTGGTGTTGGACCCCCGTAGATGGGATGCTTTTTTGATCAAACTGAGCCTTTTTGATTGCTTGTTTGTTAGCTCAGGCGGCTATAAACGGCCTTCTCTTAATAAATTGAATGCAGCAGTTTTCTTCTTCCTGATTTTCCCAGCTTCTGGTTTCGCAGCCTCAACAATTGGCGATAAGATCAGTCGTCCACACCGAGATGTGACGAATGCAGGAAGCTGGGTGTTTGCAGTTGCATCGGCAGTCACACTTCGCCCCAGTTTCCCAGCAGAACAGATCTTTCAAGACGTCGCTCTTGATTTTAATGACAACAATGAGACAATCTTTGATGACTCTGGGAAAAGTCGCCATTTCTATCATACTTTAACTTTCCTTGGAGCATCGACTTCTTTCATCTCCAGATCGTTGTCATACTTGGCACTCGGCTTCAAGCTAAATTTAGTCAACCATCAGACACTGCTTTGTTGCTTTGTTTCGAAAATATAGTTCTCATTGCATCATGCGCTTAGTATCAAGATCTTTATCTCTCGGCCATTTGATCCACATCCTTTGCCTCAATTCCCTTTGTTCTATTGTTAAATCACTTGTTCAACCCCCCCCTTTTTCGTCGTCTCCATATATCCATATATCTTCGAATACCCTTGTTCTTTGGGTCTCTATATATATCCAGTGTTCTGTTCGTTTCATCTTAACTTAGATCGAATACAAGCACTGACTTGTTCGTGGACCAGCGTCTCTTAGATGGCCTTTGTCCTGAACTATATAATATCCGCTTGGTCCAGCACCTAGGTAAGTCATTCAAGCATACCAATTTCCAAATACCAATATCAGAAACCCTCCAAGACTTCCAAATCTGTCTATATATTTACATTTGATACTCCCAACACGATGGCCATAACTCGAGCTTCCTGGAAGAGATGTCTACCTTGTGGCCGTCGTCCCACTGACGGTGGAAATGAGGAAGAAATAATCCCACCACCTGCGCAAAGCGGTGCAACGGGTGCCACTGCACCTGTTGAAGCCCCCGCCACTCCCACTCCCGACAGTCAAAAACGGAGACGTGGAGACAAGGATGGTGCCGACGACGATGATAACCTTCCTGTCGGAGGTAGTCCCCCTAAGAAATCAAAAATCACAATAGCTTTAGAGAGAAGTCGCAGAACTATAAGTGAAAGGGAGTCAACGGGCAGATCGACACGTCTTCATCCGTCACCGGCCACGCCCAGTCCAGAATCAGCCGAGCAAGATCCCGGTGCAGGTCCTGCTGAGTTACATGCGACCCCCAGAACTCCTCGCATGCGGATGAGTAGGGCTTCCGCATCTATGTCCGCATCTTTAAATACGGACTTGATCCCCATACTACAATCAACACCTAAAAGGCACGAAATCGAAGCCTTCCAACGGGACGGTGTAAAATATGAAAACTGGATGGCCAACAACGACGAGTCTGAGCGTGAATCTGGAGTATCCCATTCAACACTAACTGTTGACAATCTAACCAATGGGACTCCCCGGAATGCAGCCTTCTTTAATATATGGAAAACCTCGTTCTGTCCCCCACCGGAAGAAATCATGTTGGGTCTTGGATCGACTAATCTTCCACAGACACATTACTGTTATTCAATTCTGCAGAATGACAGATTGACCAAGGTGTCTTCTTACGAGCATTACTTCGTAAGGGGTGCTATCATTGCTAAGAAAATTTTCAGAGGGGAGGGACCCCATTGGAATGACATTGCTCTAGCTTTGTACAAATACTACGCCGATATCGATACACTCCGACATGTTTTCATGTTGCATGTTAAGAATGATGAGACCCTCCCCTTGGTCGGGAAGGTGCTCTACAGAGAGCGTGAACTCCGGGGGGGTCCTGACGATAGATCTGCGGCTCCAAGAACCCACACTTGGAGCAGGCACACTACGGATTTTCAGCGTATCCTAGGGACACAGCTGGGGAGGGCAGTGGGTCGTCTTGTTCTAGCAGCTTGGCCCGCTGGCACGCATCAGATCTCTGAAATCCACACTTGGTTTATAGGAGGCAAGCTACATATGCGGTTTGATATTGAACAGATCGGTTCAGGTCGTGCTTCCGGTTCAGGTCGTGCTTCCGGTTCAGGTCGTGCTTCCGGTTCAGGTCGTGCTTCCGGTTCAGGTCGTGCTTCCGGTTCAGGTCGTGCTTCTGGTTCAGGTCGTGGTTCAGGTTCAGGTCGTGCTTCCGGTTCAGGTCGTGCTTCTGGTTCAGGCCGTGCTTCTGGTTCAGGCTGTGCTCGCGAGTAGGTCTTTGATTTTTATATATTTACAGAACTGGGCGTTGCAGGGAGCAGATGTTAGGTTTGTCTATCAAATTTATATAGTAGATGTTTTGGCCTTAACGATTTAGATTTTTATATAACCTTCAAAAGACAGAGTATCAATAAAATACATTTCACGCAAAATCTTCAAGAGAGCATGTGTCCGTAAGCTGAATCCTATGAGCCTCTGGTAGTATCAAGGCTATCAATAATATTGAAATGGAATTCTAGGGGCGGAGTAAGTATAAGAGGCATACGAGGTCACGCATAGTAGTTACGTATCCCCTCAGCGTCTGTTAGAGTGGCTAACTGGTGATTTGCAAATCCAGTGGAAACACTGTAGGCCTTTGGCAACACTACTTATTCGAGCAGAGAGTGGCCCCATGAAACAGACTAGAAACAAATTCACTGTCGTATGAAGTGAAATTCTAACTCCACACTGAGTATGGAGTATCATCTCACACGCCATATGAAACACAAGTGAACATCGGGATGACTGCAAGAGTGGAATTAATGGGTTACTTCTACGGCAGCTGACTACCAAAGACCGGAATATATGAGCAGTTCAGCTCCGTTTCATTGAACACTAGACGTAGATACTAAGGACAGCTATACACCAACTAGAAAGCATCTCGCCCCAATTTGCAAAGCCCAAGCGACAATTATCACAAGGTAAAAGATGAAAGCCAGTTAAAAAAGATACATGTGAGGGAGAATCGAAAAAGATATGAAGCCCCTTAATAAAAGGTAGGAGCATTACAGGAGGACGAAGCTAGCACCGAAGACAGTGGAGACGACAGTCACCAGGCCGACGGTAACGGGGGCGAAGCTGAACTGGAAAGGCTTGAGGCTAGCGGCAGCACCCTCGGAGCTGGTGCTGGAAGCAGCAGAGCCGCCGGTGGCAGCGGAGACCTCACCAGAGCCCTGGGTGGCAGTGCCGGAGGACTTGGTACCGGCGTTCTGGGAGCCCTTGCCAGAGAAGCCATCGCCCTTACCGGCACCCTCGGTCAGGTACTTCTTGGCGGGCGCGGGCATGGCGGGGAGAGAGTCGGAGTCGACATCCCAGTTGGGCTTCTGCATCTTGGGGCAGCCGGAGGCACCACCGGTGGAGTTGTAGCCGCCGTTGCCGGAGGGGTTCTCGGTAGCTTCGAAGGCCTTCTTGAGAGCATCGTAATCCTTGTTGGTGGTGACCTTGTCACCGTCGATCTTGGCCAGACCGTACTTGTTGCCGGCCTCGGAGTACTCGTAGACCAGACCACCGGAGTAGACGGGGGTCATCTTGGTGGAGTAAAGGGCCTTGACCTCCTGCCACTCGCGCTTGTTGGTGTTGCAGCCGTACTCGGAGAGGAAGAGAGGAAGACCGTAGCCGGTGAAGTTCTTCACCTTCTGGTCCCAGCCGGAGGTGGTGAAGGAAGAGGGGTCGCACCAGGAGTAGTCGTTGAAGGCGAAGAAGTCGCTGCGCTCGTCATCGGTACCGCAGTTCATGTACTCGGCCATCTCGAGACGGTTGGTGTCGACATCAGCGGCGGAGTAACCGACGGGGACCTCGCGGAGCTTGCGAGCGCGGAGGAAAGTACGCATGTCACGGGTGACAGCCTTGACGTAAGGAGCGGCCTTGGAGGAAGGACCGTCGTTGATAACCTCGTTACCGGAGAAGAAGGCCAGGGTGTTGTCGTACTTGGCGAACTTCTCCATGGTAGCGAAGATGTACTGAAGGTAGACATCGTTGTACGACATCTCGGGCTCGGCACGGTTGAGGGAGTACTTGGGGGTGTTGACGTCGAGGACAAGGTAGATGCCGGCTTCAGCGAGGGCGTTCATGCACTCGTCGTGGTCCTTGGAGTTATCGACGGAGTATACACGAATGGTGTTCAGGCCCAGTTCCTTGAAGTTCTTGATGTCACGCTTGCAACCCTCAACATCAGCGATAGGATCAGCGAGGTCGGAAGAACCACCGGGCTGGTAGTCGACACCGCGCATGTAGAAGCGCTCATCGCCCTTGAAGAAGGCATTACCCTTGACAGTGATGGGGGTGATGTCGCTTTCACGGGCCTTGAGGTTGGTTGCGGCACCGAGGACGGTGGAGGCGCCCATGGTGATGGCCGTGGCCATGGAGGCGACGGAGGACTTCATGATGAAATTGGAAAAAGAGCGAAAAAATGGTATGAACGAGAGTGGGAAAATATGCGCTCAGATTAAAAGAGAGTGAATGACAGACTGAGAAACGAAAGTGAGGTCAAAGAAAAGGGAAAAGAGAGCAAGGGATAAAGGGTTTTGGAAAGGCCAAGACCCCTCCGGCAATATGGGCTGTGCTACGCCAAGGGTCCGATGTACATTGGCTATACATTGGCTGCTTGTTCTGATCAGCAAGGGGTCATATTACGGTGGACTTTTTATGTGGAGATGACCCTGAATCATTGATATTGATTGGTTGATATTCATATTCATTTTTATATTATTTATTTATTTCTGGTTTGGACTGTTCCAAGGTTTCCTTTTTAACTTATTCAACTGATGATGGTACAATAGCTACAATATACGTATTCTGCTATTATACAACATACGTGTATGTATCACCATATTGATCCAATGCAATCCCTACATAACTTCCGAAGTACTATGAAATCTATCCTGCTGCCTCCATCAAACCCTGAGTGGATAACCCTAGCTTGGCGATGACGCATCTCCGTCTAGGCAAAGTCGATCGCACTTCAGGGGTCTTTGGGGGTCCAACATTATTATTCTAAGGGTCTAAGGGGGTCAAGACTATAGGGGGTTCAATGTCAAACGTGCCCAAATTCTAGAATCCAATCAGAAAGTCAATCCGATCGTTTGCTTTTTGCTTTTTTATTCGCTAAAACACTTGTCTCGACGCCACAAACCCACCTGCCCATGGGCTTCCAAACGCTCTATACATAGACCTGAGACACTCGACTTAACAGTGCCTAGACCCCCGTATGCATCAAAATGATCTATTATTTCTCTTCTGGACAACGCATCGCCTTATGTTTCAAATGTTCATACATTGTGCGTAGCGTAACATAACTCCACTAGATCGACAAATCATAGGTTTCTAGAGATCCATATTCTAAAGTTCAGATTGTCTCATTAATTGGGTATGCCATTGTCAGCTAGTTATAAACTCCATCCCCAGGCTGGACCGCCAGACCCGTGGACGGTCCAGCTACGTGGTTTGGAATAAGCTTGCAGGATATTCTGAGCGTCGAAGCGGAACGTTGCCAGAACTGGGAGAAACTGCGACCGCAATTTATTTCCTTTTCAGAGCCAATTGTCTCAGGATATTTATAGTCGGGACTTTTTACTACTCATTTACCGCCTTCCCAAACCACTTCTGCCAAGAGTGACAACCATGGAACCATCCATGGATGGATCTCATTGGAACCTTCCAAAGTTGGAACCTCCGGGATCTCACATGGTAACAACCTTGGAAGGCTGCAGTTTCCGAGTTCGTCGTGTCGTGCCGGCTATATTGATGTGGAGAAATTGAAGGAAACGAAGGAAGTCACGAAGCGAGGAAGGAAAGAGCGTTCCCTCACCCCATACACGGGACAAATCCATGGTGCATCATTGGCCGCGCCGATATTGCTCAGGTAGCCCCTCAGCAGAAACAAATATCCAGATTGATTTGCACAAAAGGAGCTACCAAATCAATGACAATGTTCATACAGTGCGATGCTTCTTCAACTTATCCGTTCCATGCACCCAGTCCAACAACCCCAACGATCCATAATTCAAATTGAACTTCTCATGGTGAAGATCATGCGCTCTTGCCTTGTACCAAAAGAAATCATACCCACTGTGAACCGTCGCCGTGTTGACAAGCTCATAAGCCAAAAATATCCAAAAGGTCACGATATGACTCCCCAGCAACTGCGGCGGCAGAGAGATGGGCAATGTATTAGCGAAGATGTGCTCAATCGGATGGGCGAACTGAGCAGCCAGCGCAATGGGAGCAGTGAATCGGTGATGTTTCTTATGGATGGGGATGTAGAGGCTGGGTATATGCAGGATTCGGTGGCTGTAGTAGAATAACGCTTCGCGCATCAACAGGCTGAGAAAGACGTCGCGGAGGATCTCGACTGGGCCTGGTAGGGAGGCCTCGATGCGATATGTTGAGTTCATGCCAGCATGGCTGGCTGCGGACAGCAATGTCAGATGGAGTATAGATGCTATGATCTGGTTCTGTACCACAACCATAAAGCAGCGTGCGATCTCGCGACGGGTTGGCTGTTTGGGTGCTGGTTGGATTTTGTGGCGCTCGGAGAAGGATGGCGCTATCACTTCGAGGAGCATATAGCATATGGATGGTAGCCAGAAGGTAAGGATCTGGGCGAGAAGTGTGCCCACGAACTCGATTTTCTGGGGCGAGTACTTGCCCACAATGTGAGCCCAGGAGGCTGCGGTTTGGAGTAGGACCTGATCCAGAGAGCGTTTAATGGCATCCATGGTGGATTTTGCATGGAAAGGCTTTTTCCAAGAACTAGCAGGATCTGGCGTCAATGTTAAATCTGCATTCTTCACGCCCTCCACGTTCTCCACGTATCTGCCTCGGTTAGTTCCCCAGACCCTTTCCCCCGCAGCGGGCATCGCCGCCAAGGATCGTTCTCCTGTATGCCATGTGAAAAGGCTTAAATCTTGGGTATCTGTAATATCTGTTACTCACGCTTGTCTATTCGACTGGCTAGAAGGCACGTGGGAAAATTTGAACCGAAGCAAAACAGAAAAAGTGAACTGTGAGATGCCAAGAGATAAAGGAAATATAAACCCGTGAATGGGCCTTGAGTCAGCTGGTACAGAAATGCGTGAATACACTCTGCAAAACAAGAAACCAACCCTCCAAAGTTGGCGTGAAAGTCTAATGCCGAGGCTTCGAAATAAATATCAAAGCTTCGTCAGTTCCTCAGAGGACGAACCCCCGATATCCGGCTCACACATGAGGTGCTCAGCGACCTAGAACACAGGTCCAGTTCTCTTCCCAATTTGAAGGCGATGACCCCAAAGTCTTCACCAAAGCCACAATTTGAAGTTCCGCGGGCTTCCCGGGCTCACCATCAACCTCAAGTATTAAGGGGTGGGTTCGTCCAGCTCCCCGGTACACGTTCAGTGTAGAGCATGCAGCAGAGACGAGGTAGGCCGATTCCTAACACTGATTGGGCCGCCTACATCGCCCGATTCTAAGCGTGTTTCTCATTGGCGAAAAACCAGACGAATCACTGCCTAGCCTGGCTATTTCATAGGGTATACAACATACTATTCCAGCCTCGGCAACGGGTAGAGTGATGCAAATCTCGAAGTTGCAGCGGGATTTGTGCTCTAAAAGGTGGTGTAAGATATGGGCAGGACTGTGCAGCACTGTTTATATCCCGCCTAGTCAGCTGCTTAGCACATCGGTACCTTTCACGCGTGTTGCTCAATGATGTTGGCTTGCTGGCGTAGTTGTAGGATTTGTTGTGGACTCATCCTTTTAGTGTTATCACATGCTTTATGCTTCTATGCGGGTTCAAGCTACGTATATCTAACTAATCTGGACAGGAGCGATGCAACGATGACCAACTATCTCTGCCTTGCGATATGCTTTGCACTTCGTGATATATATTGAACCTGTCAATAGGGGCATTTCAACGCCAAATATTCGAAGCCCTTGGATGTTCAACCATGCGATCATAGTGTGACGTTTACAACGTGATATGCTTAGCAAGCCTATGTCCTTTCTACGGCATACAGTAGAGCAATGCACGTTTTACACACCCTATGTGGAATGTAATTGTGGAGAGAACTGGTCTAACGCGGTACGGCGTAGTTCCTACTACAACGTACCTCGGTCCAGGATAATTGTCCGCTCAAGTTGATTTTACAAGATAGCAAAAATAGCTAGTTGACCAGAGAGCCAATAATCTAATAATGCCCCAGCCTTAACCGAGTACTTATTCAGGTACGATGTATGTTGTCGGTCAGGCGGCTATTAACATAATAAGTCTGCCAGGGCCATTGGCCGCCGCCCTTCATATCAAGTGCAGTTATGATTACAAAATTGACTAGAACAGCCCTCCCTCCACCGCTCAAATACGGGTCCAAGTACATATGCACATCAAATCCAGACACAGACAGTTCGACTAGATACATATTCCATGACACACCATCTAGGCAAAGACAATTCTGTTGGAGTTCTAACCTAACTAAATTTTGGAGGTGGTCGAACACTAAAATCTCCGGCGCTCCATATCATGCAGGGGAACAAGTGCAGCGCCACCTACGGAGCATGTACGATGCACTTTGACCTTCTTAGAGTGACAGCTCACATTCTGATAGGCCTGGAACCCGCATATCCAGGTTTTATTCCGAGCTCGCCAAATTAGGCAAATCTAAAATACTCCGTCGATTTATAGATCATACAAGGGGGGCGATCAGGATTTATTGGCTCGGTGGTGAGGGACCGGTTACTTATAAACAGTGTTCATGGACCAGACATAGGGATTTTCTCCGAGAGTTTTATCTGCCGTAGATCGGGGGTCTTTTTTAATTGGGATTGACAGGATGATTGGTTTTTATCAGTCTTTCTTGGTCATCGCCCTTGGGGTTTTGGTTTCGGCAGCGGACTTCTCCCTATTCGGTATTACCATCGACATTCCCCTGCCAGAGCGATCGTGCGGAAATCACAACCGTGATGTACGGAAGGAATGGTGTGTATTTTCTGATCCTCTTAGGACCAACAGAGAACTGACATCACATAGGGGAGAGTTGAAGCGAGCTGAGAGGATCGACTATACTAATGCAGTGTTATGTATGCAAGGGAAGCCCCAACATCTTCCAAGAGAAGAGTACCCAGGAGTGCGGAACCGGTTCGATGATTTTGTGGCGTAGGTTGATAGCCAAGGTTCGAGATGCCAAGGACCGAGTGCTAACATACCATAGCACCCATATCAACTATACACTCAATGTCCACCTTAGTGGTCTGTTCCTCCCATGGCACCGTCACTTCCTCTGGCTCTGGGAGAAAGCCCTGCGGGAAGAGTGTGGCTACCCTGGACATCTCCCGTGAGTGCCATTCATTTCCTACGACCCCCAAAGCCATAGTAACACGAACCAGGTATTGGAACTGGCCATTATGGTCAGAGAACCTAAAGGCCAGCCCTCTCTTCGATTGCAGCGACAGCTCCCTATCCGGTGACGGGGAGTACAACCCGGGCGAACAAAGCCTCTCGGGCGGCGCCGTAACCATACCACGCGGATCGGGCGGCGGCTGCGTGCGATGCGGACCCTTCAAAGACATGCAAATCCACATGGGACCGTTTGACCGGAACATCGTCTCATTCGCCAAACTCCCCGCCCCAGGCTTCGACTACAACCCGCGCTGTTTGAACCGAAGTCTGAACAATTTCGTCAGTAGCAACTACGACAACGAGACCATCGTCGACAGACTCCTGGCCGCACCCAACATGTCCGATTTCCAAACTGTCATGGACTACTGGCCCGCACGACCGAAGGGGGTGTTGGGTGTGCATGGCGGTGGGCATTTCAGCCTCGGGGCCACCCTCCAAGACCTATTTACGTCGCCGCAAGACCCGGCTTTCATGCTGCACCATGGTATGATCGATCGGTTGTGGAGTATCTGGCAGGCGAAGGACGAGGACCATCGTCGGTTCGCACTTAACGGTACGAATATGCTCCTCAACCCGCCGAATGCGACACTTGTTACAGTCGATATGGAGATGGAATTCGGTGTTCTTGATCGGCCTCGGTCGGTCGGCGAGGTTATGGATCCGACTAGATACGGGTATTGTTATTCGTACAGTTGAGGTACATCCTGAGGTCATAAGTGAATTAACCCATGGATAAATCCTGTGGAATATAGAACCATGGAAGTGCCAGGCGAAATAGCCCCTTGAAAATTGCCCAATGGAGTAAAAACGAAATATATGACAACACGACTTATTCTTGTTCCATGCTATTGTTAGCCAGGGCTGAGACCGGGCCAATCATAGTAGAGAATGAGTTGTCTTTTTGATTTTATTTTGTGGCACAGTTCCTTTTACTCCATCGATTACTCCGTATGGATCTAAAATAATCCAAAATAGTCCAGTCAATAGTCCGTATTAAGCCTTTGGGGCCGATCCGAGACATTTAAGTGGTGAAAAAAAATCAGCCACGCCGATGATTCTCGGGTTTATCTGTCGCTAGTGCGAAAAATCAAGAAATACATAGAACCAAAAAAAGAAAAAAAAAAGGTGAGATAGCATTGTGGGTGGTTCCTTCCATCTTGTTCTTCTTTAAAAATCTCACCTTCCAAGGTTCTTTGTTGTTTTTCCTCTCTCTTCATCTTCCTTACGTTACCCAATCCTACACATCTCTCCACCTTATCAGCAGATCTGCCGATCTTCAACCTCCCATCATGCTGCGTATCAGCCTTCTTCAATTGCTCTTTGTGACACTGCTCGGTCTGACTGCAGTTTTCGCAGCAGACGCTGTGCAGGGGACCTCGCAACGTGAGTCTCCCCAAGAAATTGCCGACACCAATGCAGCCTCGCTTCATGGTGCTCTGCATGCTCTCTCCGCCAAATTCCGCCATGGAATCTTCCCGACTGACCTTGATGCCGCCGAAGCTCTGCAAGGTGAAGAACCCACCATTGCCAGCCTGATCAAGCTTGCCAAGCGCCAGGACAATGCTACTGCTAGCTCTGCGGCCTCGGTTCCTACTGTGACTACTGCCACCGAGCCAACTTCTGAGCCGGCCACCTCCTCGGCTGTTGAGACTAGTGAAACCAGCTCCGAGTCTAGTGTCGAGCCAACTACCAGCGCTCAGCCCACCGATAGCTCTACCAGTGAGACCAGCGCCAGCTCTACCAGCTCTGCATCTGTCCCCACCGAGACCTCCAGCACGGTCTCGACCCAGACCACTCCTCAGCCGACCACTGCTACTACTACGTCCTCGACCGCCCAGACCACTAAATCGGAGACCACAAGTGTTCCTTCGACTCTGTCGACTACCAGGAGCACTTCGTCCACCTCTACCTCAACCACCACCAATAAAACAACTACCTCTGCCCGTACCACTGAGCACACCAGCCTGACTACCTCGACCTCCAAGAGCACGACCACCATGCCCGATGGCAGCCAGAGCACCATCACCTCCATTACGGTCATCACTCCAGAGGCAACAGATAAACCCTCGGGTACCGCTGCTGGCAAGCCCGGTCTGCAGACTAATGCCGCTGCCCTGCCTACTGGTATGGCTCGCGAGATTGTCGCCATGGTTGGTGGCGCCGTCGTGGTTGCAATGGCTCTGTAATGGATGATCACTTTCGCCTCATCGCCTGCTTGCATCTTTATCATTTTCAATCGGCGTTTTTCAGCACATCGCATTGGTTCTGCATCTTCATGACATTCGTCATTGTACTATCTTTCCGCATGACCCGTGACGACCTACTCATGTCTCTCCTTAATTCTTGGGCGTTTACGGCGGGCATTCCTTATTCCGCCTCATTTGGCCTTTTGTTTCTGCAGTTTTAAACAGCGGTCTCGAACATTTACAGCGCACAGCACACGCTATTATTCCATGTGATTACTTTAGTCCATGTTGAATCTTCACTTTGAAGATAATGCAAAAATTGTGCTCAATTGTTAAACTCCTTGGCTCATTGTAAAGATAAAATTCCCTTCGTATGGAGTATATAGAGTAGGTGTAAGGTACACAAACAAGATGATCGGAATGTAGAAGTTGTGCCAAGGTACGTATGCAAGATGATCGGAATGCCAGAATTGCGCTCAATCGTCAAGCGCATTGGCTCATTGATTGTAAAGGTCATTCATTCGTATATAGAATATATGCAGGGTATCCGAGATGATCGAAATCCGCAGAGCGGTATTGTGTGTGGTCGAGGGTATCGAGCGAGATCGCCAAATGTCGCAGCTGGTTTCTCGGAACCAACAATCACCACCGAACTCCCTGCCACCGCTCCTCCTGAGTCCAGTATCGTACAACACTCTCCCAACCAGCGAAGTCCCCGTTGCGCATTAGGACCGCGATGTCAGGATTCAACGGCGAATCCGGATCCGGAACCGTCAACAGTAGCTGAATAGCCGCGAGTATGCCAGAGAGATTCACAGTTGGTTTCCAGTCATTGTTTAACGAGGAACAGATCTCGCCCGTGCTCCAGGCGATATTCGGGTGCGCGATCTTAGTCGTGAAGTGGATGGTCGGCGGCGCGTAAGGGTAGTCTGATGGGATTTGAATATCAAGGCCCCAAAGTCCACCTGTTGTGGCATTAGATTGAATTGAAATGGTTCTGGTAGGGGCTTGGACTTGAACTTACCCTCGTACGGTGATGCAGCTGGGCCCTTCAATACTGCCTCCCAGTGTAGTAGGTCCTCGTCATTGACGGGACGTAGGTACACGAATGTTTCGTTCTCTCCCTCTTTATTGTATGCTTTCAATTCTTTCATCAGCCGTTGTCTTGTGTCAATACCCCGTGTCCGAGACGCCATGTCGAATGTGGTGGAGTGTACGGAGTATGAATTACTTTGTAGTTGAAGTGCGGAGGGAAAGTCGGTCGGCACTGCGATCGCCGAGGTTGGGGAATTCCTGCCCGGTCCACCCATGGATCGATCACCCGAGGACTCTCACGTGAAATTGCCTCCGACTTGTCTGGTTTGGTCACCCTCTGTTTTTGGTCAGATTTCGGTTGATTCGCTATGCGCACTTCTCGCACTTCCAAGGACACCGCCAAGGTGCTGCAGGCCCTGTCGGCCCCTATCGGACGACAAACGCGTAACTCCAATGCGAGCGCACTGAAGAGTTTCGCGTACGCGAATGCAATTCCGACCATCAAGACAGAATTGGAGTCAGAAGATGTTTCGACAACATCCAGTCTCTCTGCTGTCAAAAGCGACGATGAATCTTCCCTCTCCGAGCTCTCCGAGGTCGACACGGCGGACATCGAAGACCTCCTTGAACCGCCATTGAAGCGCCAAAAGCGAAACGCGAGCCCCATAAACCCACGAGTCCTCAAGCAGAGCCCAAATCCTCGCACATCGCGAAAGGTGACAGTGAAGGATGAGCCCGACCAAAAATCAAACCCAGCACCCAAACAAAGACGGCTCCCGGCCCGAGAAACCCGCGACATCGACGGCTCGGTCAAGGTCGAGCCCCCGTCCAACTGGGAGGAGATGTACGAAACTGTGCGAGAGATGAGGAAAGAAGGCGGCCCGGCTGCAGATGCACCAGTAGACACAATGGGCTGCTCGAAGCTATTCTGGCGCGCGTCATCACCAATAGACCGTCGATTCCAGACACTTATCGCGTTGATGCTCTCATCCCAGACGAAAGACACAGTTACGGCAGTAGCGATGCAACGTCTCCACACGGAGCTCGGAGACGGCCCCGCCCCATCTCAGGATATCAAGATTAAACAAGAAGACGATGATTTGAACTCCATCGACAGCACCCTCAACCTAAACAACATCCTATCCGTGGACCCAACGCGACTAAACGAACTAATCCGCACGGTCGGCTTCCACAACAACAAAACAAAATACATCAAAGCAACAGCGCTGATCTTAAGAGACCAGCATGGAGGCGATATTCCTTCGACTCCAGAGGGCCTCATGGCGCTTCCCGGTGTCGGACCCAAAATGGCTTACCTCTGTATGAGCGCGGCATGGGATAGACATTTGGGAATCGGTGTCGATGTGCATGTTCATCGCATTACCAATCTCTGGGGTTGGAATAAGACCAAGACGCCCGAGGAGACGAGGAAAGCGCTGCAGTCGTGGTTGCCGGATGATAAGTGGCATGAGATTAATCATTTACTTGTTGGCCTTGGGCAGACGGTTTGTTTGCCTGTTAAACGTCGCTGTGGGGATTGTAAGCTGGCTCACTTGCGGCTTTGCAAGAGTGAGATTCGAGGGCTTAAGCCGACGATGAAGGTTAAGAAGAGTCCTGAGGCTGATGAGCCCAAGGTTAAGATTGAGGCTCTTTGATTTGCGCTGGTGGATTGTTGGTCCGATTTATACTGTCCGTCCACGCGCCCTGTCCTGGACGGGAGAGCGTGGCGCCGGCTTATTCACATAATACGGTTTTCTTATAATGGTCTAATATGATTATTCTTCGTCTCAGAAACCCTGGCTTTCGAAACTGTGGCTTTGAATGGGAATTATGGCGTGGCGCATCGATCGGACAGCGCTAATCTTCGATGCAACCCTTTGTTTGAAACGGTGTGCCCAGTGGGCGATTCCTGGTTGGAGGTGCTACGCTCCCAAATACTTGTTGCCGCTGTTGGTCTCCGGGCACAATTCTCGGCGCTTAGCCGTCACCTCGGACTCGCCAGAAGGCGGATGAGAATCGACCAACCCCGGCCTAGGATGGTGTCAAGCAACGCAAAATCTCGTCCTCTGCCACTCGAAGAGCTAAAGGGTCTGCTACCACAAACACAAGCAACACTCCCTCCTTTCTCGCCGGTGGAGGCTTGCTTGAATGTCATTCTATATTCGGACGTTCGACCGTCGCGAACAACATCCGTCAGCAATTATTAGTCTTTTATTTCGACTCGGAAATTCCCCTATCAAACCCGTTAGGATACAAGACTTATCATGGCCTGTTGCAGTGGGCTGTCTTTTGATGAACCCCACGGAAGAAGCGAGTCTGACAGCCACTTAGAAAATGCCATCCATCTCTATTAATTTAGCCATCCCCTCCTTTTGTCCGGGTCGCACTTAAAACTACATAATCTCCACCCTAGTTCAAGAATGGCATTGAACAAATTTCCAAGAGGGTTTCACGCTATTTACACGTCGTTCAAGCACTTCGATTATTGAAGGCACGTTTATCGTTATATTAGGTCACAACCTACCATTGTTTGCAAGGTCGACGCTGACCTTCGCATCTCACCCCCGTTAAAAGACTCTTCGGTAGCGGTTGTGTCGCTATATGAGATGGGATTATCGTTTAGGAGGGTCAAGAACAATACACAACCCGTGGAACAGCCAATTGCCACTGTTGTCGTTGCAGATGCAGCGAAGAAAGAAAAGTAGTCTACCCGATACTCCGAAGGTATCCAGAGAAGATTTTCTCCAAAGGTTATCCAGGTGCGGTCATCACTAAGGCCATAGACTCCTGGCTCCGGCTGAGGGGCGAAATGTACAAGTGGGGTCGAGACAAAAGCAGTTGGTCCCAGATTAAATACCCCAAGATCGGTATACAGATGGTGCACGTTCATCTTTGTCAAAGCAAAGACCATCAGGCGATTTGACACCTGGAGCTTGGACTTCAGGAGGTTTGGCATCAAGGGTTGATACACACTCCGTTGGGAACAAATCCCAAATCTCGATGTTCTCATGAAATGAGCTTAGTGCGAGCTGGGTTCCGTCCTGGCAGGAAATAGATGAGATTGAACATTCGTGTCCCTCTAGAATCGATATACACCGCCCAGTGGCTGGGTCCCAGATCATGACTCTGCCATCATGTACTGATACGAGCTGGCTTCCGTCTCGAGACCACGCAACCGATTAGACTTGGCTGTCATGCCGCTGTGGGGTCAATGTACCCTGACTGATCGGGTCTCAGATTCTAACTTGTTAGAGATCACGTGACTCAGGGCCTAGGACTTCAGTAGTCAGTTAGGATAGCTTTCTCTCTCTCTCCTTTCCTCTCGAGAGTCGAATACAGTTTCTGTATCATTTCATTCCTGCGTAGCCTTCTGTTTCGCTGACACTTTCCTAGAGCTAGGCCTATTAATAGACTCCGCGACAATAATCCCATATCCTATAGGGCCAGACTACCTAGACCACATTCCTCCTAATATATAGGAAAATGATTGACCCTGTAAGTTAGTATAATATATGATGATAAAAGTCAGCTATTATCCTCTTATTATCTAATTTTTTTTTTTTTTACAGACGCGGCTCCTAATACTAAAGAAATCGAGACTTCTCGACTCTCGTGCTTGCCCTATATAACCACGCCCTTACCTACACCCGAATAAGCGAACCGTGCCTTTAGTAACCTATCTATAGTAGGTGATTCCTAATAAGAGTCAGCTAAGCGGAAGTTATCTATTATAGGGCCTTTAGATAGTCTATACCCTAGGCCGACATAAATAACCCCTAAAATCTCGCAGTAGATAGATACGTAGCACAGCTTTACCGATTCAATTCAGGTAGATCTAATTGCACTCGTCGCTATTCATCTCCATTATCATATTTTATCTCTACACCCAAACAGAGAGATCCACGGGTCAGCACAACAATCACCCATCTCTTCCGTGCTATTCTAGATACAGCACGTTTTCGATCGCTATTAGAGTATACGGTAAGAAAGGTTATTTCACTACCAACCGATCCCTATACAAGTCTAATCTAGAATAAGGGATTTATAGCATCCGTCGCACAATGTCGTCCCACCCTAAACGACATAGTATCTGTCCGCGGGATCAAAATTGGTCGACTCAAACGCAACATTGCCAGCGAAACGTCCACAGTCCCCTACAAGGAGCCGAGCATATTAATAAAGGGGAACATAACGGCCTACGCTCAGATATCTTATTACATGGAATGCAGCCCATATCCACCGAGTCGGAACAGGTTCTTCAGTCAGATATTGACGCCACACTACAAGACGCTATCCATGACTTATTTCGTGAAATTGAAACAAAGGAGTTCAAGGATCGCTGGCTCCAGTTTTATCCTACGCTCCCATCAAAGCTGAATAATGCGGATATGCCATCTAGAGAATGTCTTTTGAGTTACAAACGTTCGCTACGCCTTGGTTTAAACGCATTGTTTGGAGAAGTCCCCTTGACTGAAAGCCAGGTCTGGGAAGATGCTGTGGCATATTACAGGGCTGTTATAAATCACCCTTAAGACAGTGCACAACGTGCAAACCCCTACTGGAACAGATCCTGTTCCGACTTTACCGAAGAGCTACTCCGCCGGTATGGTCCAGGTACAGCATGGATCGAAATCAGTTTCACCACTCCAGTCACAATAGATTCTTTCCCGAACCCTATTTTGAAGCAAACTAGTCTATCTTTGGCTTAGCTCCTTTCAAGATACCGACTCCGCTGACTATCATCAACTGTACTGTCACTGTCAAATCCGATCTCCCACATACGCTTTACGAATGGAATGGTCCCTGAAATTTTGACTCGATACGCAGAATGCGGTACGCCGGCAGTATCGATGTGTGCTGGTTATGTAGGCGCACCCGAATATCAATATGGGGAAACCCTCATTGTTGCTTATTGTGGTCGAGATTGCTAGAAAGACCACTGGCCTCGCCATCGAAAATATTGCTAAGGTATGTAGCAGCGAAAAATGCTTTTGCGAGCCGCTAGAGTGTTGAAGGTTTCAATGTTGGCGTACAGAGAAATCACATATGATATAGACCTGGAGAAGATCGTCCTTCGCAATGGTGTCCTCTACACTCACTAAAATCTGACATCTGTTTCTACCCGACCTAAACGTGGTACTTTCCTAGGCAATATGACAACTAACATTGACCATAAGGAAGCGGCTCTGGTCTTGAACTAATGCATAGCAGCTATGACGCTCTTAGGTCGCTTAACCTGAAAGATTTTGGAAGGTTAAGAGCTCTAATATTCAGTTAATCCTTCAAAGACGCTATGACGTAGTATGTATGTATGTATGTATGTATGTATGTATGTATATATGTATCGGATATATGTGATTGAGCCTACATACACGATCGTAGTAATGAATAACGGTAAAGTAACAAACTTCCACACTTAGGTCAGAGCAACTTAGTATCAAATGGCTAACCAGCAAATAGTGGAATATCGCCGTGAGGGCCACTGGAAAGCTTTCCTTATCATTTTAGCGGAAGATGGCGGAAAGAATAACCCGAGCGGGAGATGATCCGTCAAAACGAATGAATGAATTGCTTAATGCGCCTTGTGATAAGTCGAGTGGTGAGCAGGGAGATGCCTACATTGCGCAGCTAGCTTGCGAGAGGGGAATGTATGGGAGATTAGGCTCGGGAAATTGCTTGGTGCGCGGTCAGGGCTGTCTATTGAGCCCGAACGGATGTTGTAGGTCTTACGTGTCACGGATCATTGCCAGATTTGGAGGTCATTTGTAGGCCAGCCTAGATCAGCTGGTCGTGGGAGATCTGAGCATTGCAATAATGAATAATTTTTGGTCACAAGTCTGGTATTCAAACATCTCAGGAACTCAAAGCCGATAATTTCCTATCAATGGCCCGCTTTTCAGCCTCGCTCAGATCAATATTGAAATAATCACGCAGAACATTCACTCTGTCTTCTTCGGTCTAGCATATCTTGATCAAGGTATTTTGCCACCGGAATTTTCTTTCAACTTATCCTGGTCCAAAATGATCTGCCCGTACACTTTGCCGCCCTCCCTTAGGAATTTCACGACTAGCAAGCGCTATGTGAGAAAGCAGGACGCGCTTCGACTTGTGTAAAAATCCATGACATCGAAGTCCTGCTGAAAGAATTTGATCTCGTAGAAAGCGTATCCCGATTGCCATAGTTAGTCTATGCTGTTGCGGGTTTGATATGTCCAAAGATTCGCTTGCTCGTCAGCGAGGCCTGGCATGCTACCATATAAGAGGCGCATTTCCTGTGTTCCGATATTGGGTGTAATCGTATTTTTAGTCAGAGGCAATGGGGCGATTGGTCCATCACCGCCATAGCCAATATCGAGCAAGTATTTGGTCTTATCTGCGAGAGTGACAATATTCACAGAATGCTCCCTTTTTGTCAAGTCAAGTTAGCAAAGTGCCGTCAAATTCGGGACTTCGATAATCCCTGGGGACTCATAAGCCGGACCAGCCGGGAGTTGCACTGTTAGCGTCTCTGTGAAGACGAGCCCCAGCCAATAGACCTCGAATCCGAGTGTGCGAAGGACATTATACAAGAAAATGTTGTTTTCCATGCAATAGCCTCCTCGCCCTTTCTCCACAAACTTGTGGTAAATATCGAGAACATTCAATGAGATGGATGGATCATCGCTGTAGTGGAGAGCAATGTTATCATATGATATGCGAGGGATGTGATGTGCTTGAATAGCCGCGAGGAAATGCACATCTAGCTTCGGATTCCGATAGCGACGGAATTCTAGGGGCAGTTGAATGTGAGTAAGTACTCGTCGACGTGGAAGGCCGTCAACGTTGTATCGGAATTCGACATCTCCAATAGCTCGCAGGCTGAACACGACGTGAAAACTGGCGCCGGGGGCAGATAATCGAAAATATGAAATTCCTGGAAGGGCGTTGCGTTATAGATGGAACACGTATTATACGCCTGATGAATTGAGTAGGCGCAGCTGAGTGGGATGATGCATGAGTACCTCGGCTATGAGGATAAGTGTCATAATAGAATAAGTAATTATCGAACATAGACATGCTTGACAAGACATGAAAAACTCCTCCTCCTGCTCAATGGTCAGCGCGGATTTTCCCAAGTCCTGTTCACAAACATACAAAGCCCAATCAGGAAGATATAGTCAAGTTCAATAACTGGCAGAAGTTGGGCTTCCAAACATGCTTATTGACCACCTAGCATGCGATAGGGCCACTGAACTTAAGAAATCACAGATCTGTGATTTGAAGCTGTTGCTAGATGTGTAGCCCATTTCATAGGGCGCAATGCCTTGTTGAGGAGCATGTAATAGGCTGGTCAGGTGACCTGCCGCTTATAGACCTCTCTCTTCTCCTTCCCTCTCCCATATGCTTCCCTCTCCCATATGCTTCGCTTTCCTTTCATAAGCTCCGTCTTAAGTAGAGGCTATCGAAAGTTACACATCCAATGAGATAAAGGGAACATTGGATGGAGATGTGTCACCTGGGCAAGAGCTACAGCTCTGCCTAAGCCGTAACTTTCCTCAGAAAGTTTGAACCCTGAGGCTTCCTTGCAAGATGTCCATACTATTACATGCCGCTTTACTATCAGCGAGTTTAACTAAGAAACAAGATCCAATAAGTTATTTCAGAAGAACTGACGGCATCTGCTATATACAAATTCGTATCAATACCTGCGCTGAGGCAGCCTCAGCACAGCCTCTCTGTATACGCAATGTTCCACTCTGATCACACGTCATCGAAATCCATTTGAAGAGTCTTCTAGAGTGTGGTCCTGCATCGAAGAGCCATAGCTCAATTGTCGTCGGGATTGAAGTCCACTTGGATGAGCTCATCCCTGATGCCTTTCAGTACCAGAGTTTTCTGATTTTGATCGGCACTTCCAAGCTTGCAATCAGGCGGCAGCCAAAGAAGTCGCTTTCCACGTCGGGCCACCCATCTTCCAGCAAAGTAGAGATTCGAACCAGACAGATCTCGGTCCGGGCTTCCTGCTAGTATTCCACCATTGAGTCGGAACACTCCTCGATTTGTCTGCAGGGAGTTTCCATCATCCGAGAAAGATAGCTCGGTAACCTCTGAATCCACAGTTTGCACTATGTGATCATTCTTACCTGCCTCCCACAGCCACAATCTTGGAACCCCAGGTACATATGCTTGCATGTATGAATCCCTTGGGTCCAACATTGATGAGAAAGCCACATACTTACCGTCGCGCGAAAGGGCCACTTGTTTGAACTCATCGTACCCATGCGTACGCTCTGGCGCCGAAAATTTGTGCGTGCACTCCTTCGTAGCAAGATCCCAAACCTTCCCGGGGGGCAAAGTCGCGACTGTCTTACCGTCTGGGCTGAAACTGAAGTCACGGATCCCTCCATCCCCATATTTTTGGAAGTCTTGAAGGAAGGTACCTTCGTTAAAGCTCCAAACGTCTAACCTGCGGGAGTAGTATTCCCCGGAAAGTATCGCAAGACAGCTGCTGTCCGCCGAAAATTTCACATCGCGAATAACCGATCGCGATTGAATATCCAATGGGTCTCGCTCGATCGGTGGCTCTAGACGTTCCTTGTTGTCGCCGGTCACAGTATCCCAAACCCGGACTGTCCCATCATGTGCTATGGTAGCAAAGATCTTCCCATCCGGCGAGAAAACAATACGCCAGACTTCGCCATTTTCATGTGCCCTTTCTTTTTCGGTGTGTTTTGTGTTCTTTGTAGTGACGTCTTGGAGCTTTATGGTGCCGTCCTTACACCCGATCGCGAGCACTTGACCATTTGGTGAGAACTTCAGTACCGAATGATCCAGCTCCTGGCTAGGTAATTCTTCTTCAGGTTCGGTCGCATCCCAGAATCGTAGCACACCCTTGCCAGTCGTGATGAGAAGAGCACTGTCCTCTGAAAATCTCATATACCCCGTGAGGATTCCGGTGAAAAGTCTCTTGATGAGAGAATCGTCGGCAACATTCACAATATCGATACTAGTGCCGTGGCTCAAAGCTGCCAGTTTGCCATCAGGGGAAAGAGCCATATCACTTGGACCAGAATCGCCTCCCAGTTTTTGAAGGCATTCACCTGTCGCAGCTTCCCAAATTGCAACATTACCTGGCTTGCCGGCCTCCGAGGCTAAAGTGACAATATGGTCACTATCCGGTGGGAGAAAGACTTGTTGTAAGAACATCCTGTCGGCGCCACCTATCTCGATAGTATGCTTTCGGCTTCCGTCGACCACATTCCAGATTGTGGCCTGCCCTTTGTTTGATCCCGAGGCTAGAGTCTTGGAATCTGACGCGAAGTTCATGCATCTGATCCATGATCTACCATCCTCTTCAAGAGTATGTTGGTGTTTCCAATTCGATGTTGTCAATAGTCGGATTTTGTTTTCGTAAACGAAGGCGGCATATTTACCATCGGGGGAGAGAGCCATGTCCTCAACGATCAAATCAAGGGTAATCGTATCTCTGCAGTCCCCGGTGGCAACATCGAGTAGTCGTGCCGTCTGATTATTGCTCGCAATGATGACTTCACTATCTGGGGTAAATGCGATGAAAAGCTGTGTCTTGATGGCGTCCAACTCGAAGCCTGCGGCAATGAATTTCCATTCGACAGGTAGCACAAATGATTGAACACAGACGCCGATGCTCGGATCCCATACTTGTACAATTTCATGCTTATCACCCTCGCGGAAAGCAATAGCAAATAATTTGCCATTTGGGGCGAAAACAATCTGGCCACCTGTACCATCAACGGTCTGGAGGCAAGGGCCCCAATTGTCGTCGATGCCTGATATATTTCCAGCGACAGGGGACCTTTGCTCCCAAAATCGATTTTTGACTATGCTCTTCGCTGGGCTGAAAACCAAGGGCCCACCATATATCTGCAGCGGAGCATTCGTCATGATCGACAAATTTCCCATGACAAATCTTTCAGCATCTTGCAAGAATGCGATAAGCTTTGGACTCTCGTTTTGGGTTGACTGCGTTTGTTAGTATATATACAAGAAGCTTCAGCTGACAATGACATACTTTTGTTCTTTTCAAAAGCTCGCGGATAGACGTCAGGGCACTTGGAAGCTTGCTAAGTAAACTGAGACTCTCAAGCCAGTGGAGGAAGTGAGTCTCCAAGAAAGAAAGCACCGGCCCATCATCCGCAATGGGAGAACTGCCTTGTAGGAGGTGATAAACCCAAAACTCGCAGGAATACTGAATAGCAGCCAAGGGCTTTGCACCTGGCGGAGGACTAAAGCTCTTTGACTCAGTTTCCGGTTTCAGCTCATACATGTTGTATCTCAACCCATTAGACATTGCAAGGAAAGCCTGTTTGGCTAAAGCCTCATGAGCCTGAGGGGGTCCACCGGGGGAGTTTGACTCAAAATAGCGAGTGAGGTACTCCCCAGTCGAATGGTGAAACAAGTAAACAACATCATTGTGGACAGTCAAAAAGGATCCACAGCGTGTGACAATGCCGGGTGATTGGAGCTTTGGAGGTAACCCAGCGATGGCATGGACCTCGTCAAATGATAACGGTCTAGACGCAAAGCATGCGGCTTCAAGGACTCTCTTGCAGAATTCTCGCTCCGCTTTACTCTTTATTCCATCAATACGCTCCATGATCCGATCATAGGTCTCATTGAGGTCATCGGGGAATTTGCTGACATGTTCCACAGCTTCCCACTCCCCGGTGTCGCCAGTCACTAAATCCTTGAAAACGAGTGATACCCAAAGGAAGGTAGTTTGTTCATTTTTGTTAAGTTCAGCCAACATTCCGTCCAAAGTTGGCTGCTCGTAATTCTGTTCGATCCGCAGCTGGGTAATCTTATGCGTGATGTACGCCTGTAATGGCTCTTTGTGGACCGTCACGTCCAGCTCGGTGACTGCTCCCTCTTTTGCACGTTTGAGCGTGTTGTAAACACCAACCTCCGGACGACTGGACAGGAGCCATTTGACTTTCGTGGGCCCTTTTCCGCTGGCTTTCACAGTGTCTTCGACAAGTTTCAGCAAATCCTTCTCACAAGGGGTTCCTTGCGCACATTCGTCAAGTGCATCGAATGTCAGATACACAGGAGAGAGGTTCTCGTCGGCTAACATGGCCTTGAATGTCTCGCGTAGCGACCAAAACGCAGACTGGCCTTCGAACATAGCTTTTCTAGATCTCTTGTGTTTTTCGACCAAGTAGGAAATCAAATGGGGTTGCTGAACCAAAAGAAGCCAGATGAGAGACCGGAGGCCATCCATGGCGCCGTTCTTGGTTTTCTGTGATGCGTCGAAAAAGTAGAATGAGATGCCTGGCGCATCCTTAGACTGATCAAAAAGCTTCATGATAATGCTGATCATCAGCATCGTTTTACCAGTTCCAGCAGGGCCATTCACCCATAGGACTTGGCTTTGCGAAGCATCACTCCAGTCGGTGAAGGACTTGAATTCTTCGCTCTTCAGAATCCACTCGCAGGCCTCTGGAATCAAATCGTCCTTCAGGCCTTGAATACCGCTCAGTTGGCCTTGAGGATCCTCAACGTAGAGGTCTGCCAAGCATTCATCAAAGTCCTTGCCCCGAGCTATCTGGCTTTGGCTAGCAATATACTCTTGTAATGTCTCTCGGACACCAGTAAGGACATCCAAAGTACCTTGGCAATTGCGGACAATTTCTCCCAGATTGCTTTGCGTTCTGGCCTCGTTGTATTTCCTCGAATCGTTCTCAACAGTAGCTTCGGCCTCTTTCACACTGTCCAGTTGAGCCTTCCAGTCGTCGAGACTGATGAAGTTGCGGATGAACGTCCAGCCTTGGTTTCTGTAGTATGAGCATGCACTCTTCATCTGGTATAGAAGAAGGGCTTTGTACAGCTCAACCACTGTTGCTTCGAGCCGTCCGAGAACCTTTTCGTAGGATTCCTTGCCAATGACGATGTTCTCCTTGCTCAGCATATGCTCTGTCAGTTCACAATACCATTGCATCCTAGAGATCACATAGCCTAGACCACTTTCATTGGCCTGTGATTCGAGGGCAGGGTTGAGTAGGAACTAGATAGATTTTCAGCTAAGATCCAGAGAATGAACGTAGAAGATAATAATATTCTGCCGGGACACACCTGTAGCCCAACGCAGACACCAGCCCACGGGAGAGCAGCCTGGGGATTGGTTCCAACGGCAAGATCAATCACGCTCTTGAATTTGAGGACGAAGCCCGTTGCGCTTCCGACGGCATTCGTAAGCTTCGATGACTTGTAAATCTTCTTCCGCCCGGATTCAAGAGTTTGTTTCATGATGTTTTCTCTCTCGCCTTCGTTGTTCATCTTCGCCATGTTCTCTTTCAGTTCGGACTCTGATGCGTCTTCATCGGGTTTGTTCGCCTTTTGAACCGCCATCATGTAATCCTCAACGAGAGATTTTGTGCCTTCATCTTTCGCAAGTTCATCATAGGCGCGATTCCAGACTTTCCGGGAGATACTGATATCTGGATCAACATGCGATTCTGTCGCGACTTCCTGCTTTGGGGGTACCACATTGTTTGAAGGTTCGCTTGGAATGTTGGAAATAGGTGAGATCTTAGGAGGCAGGTCGGCGGTTGGCGCATTGCTGCTTGCTCCGGTCGTCTCTGTCATCTTAGATGGCCTCTCATCAGGGTCCTTCTCACCAGCGGGCTGCGTGCAACATGGAAAGATTTTCGATAATCCCATTGTGAGTATGTGGACGCTACCGCTGAGAGCTGGCGGAATAGGTGAATAATGATAAAATGGGTTTTTTCTTGCGTTTCCTGGGTTTTCTTCCTCGTTCAAGAGTGAGGTGGTAAGGGGATGTAGACCTGAAAAGCAGGGGGCGGATTTGCTTTTGCTCGAATCAAGTATCGCCGACGGGGTATTGGACAATTCCGAGAGCTTGGCAATGCAGTATTCGCGGCCATAGCATCGCGTTCGGCCTATAATGACCAGGAAAAAAGCTCCATGCTTCAGCTCTTATGGAGGATCGCTCGTGAACCCAAACAACTTACGTCATTGTGGATTGATCAGCCACAATAGTGTTGATTGGGACAGGAGACAGATTGGTATCAGAGACCATTATTGGTGAAGCGGGACACATTCGCCGATCTCAATTTGCTAAGAGGATCGCATTTTTCTGCCGAGACACACGTTGGGATGCCATTGGTTTTCTGTGACAGATTGCGGGGGTGGCAGCATGGAGCGTGCCGTAGTGCAGGGACGAACGGGCCCACTGACAAGAGAAGAAAGCTAGATGAGTTGAGTTCTGGAGTATGTCAACACAAAGCCACAAGTACTGCAAAATGACCATCTTACCGAGCTGACCAGAATGGAAGAGGAGTTGCAACAAATGCTGGGAGGAAAAGAGAAAAGGAGAGCGGGGAGAGGGCATATCAACAAAGAGGTTGGTCTCGAGTCATATCAATCACATGACCTCTTTATCACGAACCCTTGAAGACCATTGATTCCAGGAATATGAGGAGAGCCTCCAGACATCTGGATGTCAGAACTTGATATATTTTCATGATGGTCTTACCTTTTAGAGGCCACTGGAATCTGGCAGTATACAAGTCATCACTCAAGTGATAAGATCTACAACGTAAGAGAGATCATGAAAAGGCAGTACAATATGTATTGTAGTGTGTGTGTGTAACTATGAAATTGGAAGAAAGGGTAGAGCTATCTACATATGGGAAGAAACGTCATGTGACACTAGGGAGATTCAACATCAAGAACATACATCGCGATCAAGAATCCCTCACAAAACCTTGGAACCACACATGCAAACATTGAACATTGAACATGTATTAATCAAACTAGCAGTCCCGTCATCGGACTTGAGTATTGTGATAGAAGCCGAAATTAGGTGAAAAGTGTGAGAAGCAAGGTTCATTCTAAAAACTTTTCAACCAAGGTCCATCGGCTGCATCTATATGCTGGATTCCCGGATAGTAATCCCTACTCCTTATAATAGAAGTATCGTCCTTCTCTTATTAAAATCTCTCTTTTAATAGGCGATATTCCGGTATTATTAGTACTTCCCTTACGCTTTATACGAGAAGTGTATATCTAGTTTATTATTATTAAGGATATACCGCTACTTCTACCTAAGATAGCTACTATAGATTATATATAGGAAGTGGATTTTACTTCTTATTATAGGTTAATCTTATATGATATACTCTAATAATTCTAGATAAAAGTATCGAATAAGATAGATTCTTTATTAACTACCTATATAATCTAGCTTTAAAGTAAGTAGGGGAGCTTAGAGTATAAGACTCGCTTCCGGTTTTCGATTATAACTATAGCCTTTTTAGTAAGCTATATAAATTCCGTAAGGAAATTAGTAAAACTATCCTTCGGCTTTATCTTAAGCTTATAGTATATAATATAGGCTTTAATACGTTAGTTCGGGTTAGCGAAAATAGTCTTTAGGTAGAGAATAATATCTTTAGCGTTTTTATAGAGGGTACTAGCGTTAGCGCTTATCTAGGGAGTAATATATAATTAGGCTTTACCCTTATAATAACTCTAAATATAGAGCTTATAATAAATAGGTAAGGGATAATAATTAGTATTAGCTTTAAGTTTCTAGCGAATTATAGTTTCCTAGGTTTCAAAATAGACTTCCTTCCTATTATTTAGTATCGGGGCGTTAGGTATCTTTATAGTCTTATAACTAGTAGCGGCCTCTATAATTAGTACGCCGGAACTAATCTAATTTTAGATATTTATAAGGCTAAAGGTAAGAATACTACACTTATAAATTATAATATCTCGATAAGTAATAGCTTCTTTATAATCTTATTAAAACGACTTAAGAAGTATATTAGTCTTAATCTTCTCTATATAAAATATAGTTACCTTATCTTTAAGTTTTTAGATTTAGTTTTTTAATCTCTTATAATCGCTAGTAAGTTTATAAAACCTCTCTTTATTTAGTATTTATTATAATTATATATAGATCGAGGATTTATCTTCTTTATTATAATTACTAGTATTAACTAGTCTCTATAGATTAGGAGTCGGGGTATTCGGGTCGAGAGTAGTAACTATCTCTTACTTATAGCTTTTATTAACTTCTTTAAGTATAATAGTAAGCTACTTACCTCGGTTTATTAGTAGATTTCTTTTCGATCTAGCTATTTTAATTAGTCGGAGACTTCGGTTTAGGATCGGGATTAAAGTCTTAGCTATAAATACTAAGGAACGAAAGTAGAGATATAATAGGGCCGAGACTAATTAAAATAATAGTCTATATAGACGTGCTATTAAGGAAATAAGAGTGGTACTTAATATTATATTACTAGCTAGATCTTTAATAAAAAGAGCGTATTTCAACTAAAATACTAAATATAGAGAAGGAAAGGGAAAGGAAGAAAGGATCCTCTAGGTCAGAGATCCTTTATACGTGGGGCCCTATCCTATCATATGCAAACAACAACTAAGGCGGAAACCTTTGGCAGAAACCTCCTTAGATCGTCACAATCCGCGGATATTATAGATCATGCCGTAGTCTATATAGGATATTTAACTAGCTAAAAAGGAAGTTATATATCTATAATAAACATAAGAGGCCCTATCTCTAACGTTCTTAGGAGAATTCTTTAATATCCGGTATATTCTACTTATAGTAATTAGAGCCTAAGTAATTTATAATTATATAGAATATCTATATATCTTTTAAAAAAGCTAAATAATATCTAATTTCTAATCCTATAACGCTTTAATATAAGCTATAGTTTTTAAGGTATGTTTTTAGAGTTAAGGTTCTTTAGCGCGATTTTTTTCTATCTTTAGTCTCTTAGATAAAGTTTAGATATTTAAGAATTTATCTATAGTACTTATATATATAACTTTTAGTACCCTATTGTTACGGACCTACCCGTCACCAATCAGTGGTGACCCACCAGGCACACAGATGGGCCACCAAGAACCAACCAATAGATCTGTCATCAGATCACGTGCAACATTCTATACTCTAGGATCCCCAGGTATTTAGGGAAAAGAGAAACCATAATTATACTCACTAAGCAAGAGTATAATCCGCCCTAATTAGACCCACTCCGTAGAGGATTTCCGTTACATATGTTACTATATATAACAGAAATTAGGCGCACTAGAAGTTACCTATTCGGGAACTACGGACCACGTGACCGTGACTCTAAGATCTACTCCTAGGGAGTATATCTAGGAGTCACTTAGGGGGTAGGAAACGAAGGATATATAAGGACACTCCCTTATATACTTAGTTTAGTTCTTCGTCTTCAATTATATATTATTACTTATATTTATCTTTCGGATTACTAGTGACTCTCTTACTTAATTACAACTTAATAACACTCACGAATAGACTAATACTCCGGTATAGATCTATTCGGCGCTCTACCTAGCACCGTTCCTTAATACCTTAAAAGGACCCATTCTATAGTAAGGCCTGTTAGGCAATAGTACGGTTAAGAGTACAGATCGTTAACGTTAGAAACCTGAGTGGTATAAGGCAAGTATACCCGGAACCCTTCTAACCTAACTGTGACCAGTTTACAGTGCGTAACACCTATCCGAGATATTAACTATTTAGTAGAAATTATTCTAAGTAGTAGATTAATATATAGTATATTAGGGTATATTATACTTTTTTATATATTCTATTCTCAGCTACTAGCTTATTTATTTATTATAAACTATCTTATTATAAAAATGATAGATTTTTATATAATTAGGGCTAACGCGAGTTAGATATAAGAGAATTAATAAAAGAATAGCTAGTTAGAAAAAATCCTTAGTTTATAGAGTTTTTTTAGCTCTCTAAGAAATTAGGGGTAAAAATTACTATAATAGATAAACGAAAAGAATATTAACTATTAAGTTTAAGATATAATAAGTTATAAAAATGAAAGTATAAAGGGGAAATAATATAATCGAGGGAGTAATACCTATAGAAATACTTTAGATCCCTATAAATAGTACTAATAAATAGGAGAAAGAGGAATTAGTTAATATATTATATTTTAAACCTATATATCACTATTAATTAGTTAACTAAATAGGTTAAGCTCTATTATAAACTATAATAAACTATAATAAACTATAATAAACTACTATAAACTATATATAAACTATATTAATCTATTAATAACCTATAATAACCTATCGATAAACTATAATAACCTACTATATCCCGTATCTAAACTACTATAAACTATAGATAATCTATTATAACCTACTAACTTTTTTTAATACTTTATAACTATTTGTAATCTTTAAAATAGTAGCTTTAAACTTAGATATAGTCTCGCCTTTCGTATCTTTCTAGTTAAAAATAATATTTAATTTTAAACTATAGAATCCCCTATCAAATAATACTAATTAAGGTATAATAATAAGGGAAATTATAAACTATAGAATCCTAGCTTTTACTTTAAGGAAAATCACTTAGTTTTTACTATATTAAATATATATCTCTAGGGTAAAATATATAAAGAAATATAACACTTAAGTTAAAATACTATTATTACTTAAAATTAATAGTAAAAAAGCTAAATAATATAACTATAACTAAATTTAATAATATCTATAAATTAATCTAAAACTCGAATACTTTATAGCCTATTTAAGGTAATATTTAGAAGAGTATCTAATATAAGGTTAAAAAATAGTAATTTATAGTAATAAATAAGTAGAATTATATATACTAAGACCTTAATTTTATATAAAAATAGGTTATAAATAGGCTTTTTACGGCCCTAATAGAACCTAGTAAAAACCGTAGTGCGGTTATAGTTTAGCCGATTCTAAACCGCACCTAATACGGTTTAGGCGTTAGGGCGAAGGTTTGGCCCTAATTACGGTTTATAGCGAAGTCTACTAAGGAGAGCGAAAGAAATAGAGCTGACAAAAGCTCGGGTATTTTTCCTCCTTAGCGCTAGAACAAGATGATTCCACTTTCCGTGGTGCGGACGACTTGAATCGCAAGTATAATATCAATCCTAAGTATAACGTGAGCTAGGGAAGCTTTCTTGAAGCGGTGTATCCACCTGTCTCGGGCATGATTGGCCATGCCCCCAAGAGGGCGCATAAGGTCAAACCAATTTCGGACTTTCGGATGCTTTAAAAGCTCAATTCTCGTGGGTAGAGCTCCAATTCTGAAATTCCCGCCAAGACTGACTCGACAACTTACCTTAGATCTTGACTTCTATTTCTATTGGAATTCGAAAACACTTTTTCCCTGTGTCAAACTCAAAATATACGATCGGTTCGGTTCACTAGACCTTCCAAGCAGCGACTCATTAATACTTTTTCTGATCATTTCTAAGGTCCCACAGAGACCCTTTTTCAGGGTTCATTCTTTATTGATTAAATTGGTGAGATGGGCTTATAGCTTGTCAGTAGGTGAGAAGAGATACTACTGAGAAATGTAGGATACTCTGGAAAGTAGATAGATGCGTGAAGAAGAGAGAGAAACTATCTACATGGAGAACTAGCTAATGTGTGCAGGAGCAGTAGAGGTCACGTGACCTCGAACAGTAGGATTTAATCATGCAATCTTGTTTGGCCATGCAAAAGAGCTTCCAGACGTGCACTAGCTTATTTTTGATTGGACCTAGGCTGGTGGAGGCACTAATATATATGTAGGGCAAATCGATCGCGACGATCGGATTCAAATCTTTCCCTTAGCCCCTGAATAACCGTGATGCCGGGAAGAAAACAACAGGCTTATTGGGTTAATTGATGGATCTAATTTCCGGGGACCATTCCCGACCCTTGGCGACCCTTTCGCGATAGGCTCTAGTGCCTTGGGCCCGATGCACTAGCCAAATCTAATACTAGATCGGCGACTATCTACGCCGATCATGGACAATACGAGATCCAGCGGCCTAGGGCTCCACACATGAAGAATCGAAGTTTGGATCGTGAGCCTTTCTGCCGAATATAAGTAAATGATAGGGGTACGATGGATTTGTACACCTTCTTTTTCCCCAACCTAGTCACTCTTTTGAATTATGGCACCTCTTTGGCCATGGCTATGTGCCCTACTAGCAGCTCTTCCTGTGGCTTTGGCAGGGCACGGCGACCCCATCGCGCAGAAATACATTGTCGAGTTTGCTGATGCTGAGACTGTGTGTTTATCAATTCGTCCTGGAGGTAACTCCTACTAATCAGTTTACATAGTCATCTACCAGCTTTCTTTCGACTCTGAATGAGCACGGCATCCACGCCAGTCTCAACCACGATCTATCCTTCGCTCTTTTCCACGGCGGCTCTTTCACTCTATTGAACAGTGACCAAAATGAGGCTGCCATCGTCAAACAGATCTCTTCATGGTCTGGTGTGAAGAAGGTCTCTCCCGTCCGGGAGTTGCACCAGCCGAAGCGAGAGGTTTCGAGCGTTGCTCATGGCGCGCCCATCCGCCGTAGTGTCGCCCCTCACGGTCTCCGACGCCGTAGCTCAGACCACGGAGACAATGACTTCCCTCACATCATGTCCGGAGTCGACAAGCTGCGCCAGGAAGGCTACCTCGGAAGTGGTATCCGCGTGGCGGTAGTGGACTCCGGCATTGATTATAAGCATCCCGCTCTCGGAGGCTGCTTTGGAAAGGGCTGTCTGGTGGAATTTGGCTTCAACTTCCTTGAAAATACTACCGACCCATGGGAAGGCCACAGTGGGCACGGTACGTCTCGGCCCTGGCCCTCCTCTACATACTACTCCCGCTAATTGCTCGCAGGAACTCACGTCTCTGGACTGATCGCCGCCCAGCCCAACCCCTATGGCTTCACTGGTGTAGCTCCGAATGTGACCCTGGGTCATTATAAGATCCTTGGCACTCGGGTCGTCAAAACTGGTACTGATCTCGTCAGTGCCTCGTTCAAGAAAGCTTTCGAGGACGGTGCCGACATCATCTCGGCCTCATTCGGGACGTACAAGGGTTGGAGCGATGAGCCATGGGGACAGTTGGTTCAGAAGCTGGCCGAGTCTGGCGTTCCCTCTTTCATCGCTAGCGGCAACGACGGAACCTATGGATTGTTCTTGGCCTCGAACGGTATCGACAACTCTGCCGGCATTGGTATCGGATCTGTCAACAACAAGTACAGCCCTCTGCTGCTGAATGGAGCTACTTACTCAACTGCAAACACCACCGGAGAATTTGGCTGGCAGCTCGCTGGTACTTCCGACTTCAAGAATGGCACTTATGCCCTTTACCCGAGTAGCCTAAACGCATCTGTCGTTGGCGATTTCTGTGAACCATGGACAGGCAACAACGCAAACATTTCCGACAAAATAGTCCTGATCCGCTACGGTGGCTGCCGCGGCAGCCAGCAACAGGCCAACGCCGTCAAGGCCGGCGCCAAGAACATCCTGTTCTACAACAATGAGGCTGGTACGTATGAGCTTCCCGTCCAGGATCCTGGCCTCACAGGCCTGGGAATGGTGTCAGCCCAGACTGGTGCAAAATGGGTCAACCTTGTCCAATCTGGCGCTCACGTCAATCTTCACATGACCAGCGACAAGTTTTCCAAGACCATCTTCATTAATGAGACAAACGCTCAATCTGGCGGTCAGCTGAGCGGCTTCTCCCAGTGGGGTCCTAGCAACGAGCTGCTTCCCGTGACAGCCGTTTCAGGAATCGGTGGTTTCATGCTGTCAACATGGCCAGTTCTCGAGGGCAGCTACGCCATTGAAAGTGGTACCTCGATGGCGACTCCCTACGTTGCTGGCTGTGTTGCTCTCCTGATGGAGGCTCGCGGCAAGGGGAATGTGACCCCTGCCGAGATCAAGGCTCTGTTGTCGACTACCGCTAAACCCAATGTGTTCCATGACGGCGTCACCGGGTCGCCTTTCCTGGGATCCGTGGCCCAACAGGGTGGTGGTGTCCTCGATGCCTACAAGCTTGTGCACACCACCACCACGTTCAATGTCAGCACCATCGCCTTCAACGACACTGAACATATTGCCCCGGCCTATATCCGCATCAACAACACCGCCTCTTCGCCGCGCGTTTACACAGTCGGACACGTCGGCGCCGCTACAGTATACGCACTATCCGACAACAGCACCATTCCCCAAAGGAACAAACTCGGCCATTTCGTCGACCGTATCCCCGATTCCGCCTCACTTCGATTCAGCACTTCCACCATTAGCATTGCGGCTGGTAGTTCCGCCGTGATCAAGGTCACCGCCACTCCGCCCAAGGGCCTAATCTCCCGCCGCATCCCCGTCTACAGTGGATACATCACCTTCAATGGAACCTCCGTCGACGATTCCTTCTCTGTTCCCTACCTAGGCGTCGCTACCGCAATGCGAAACGTAACCATCCTGGATACCACAGAAGGCAACTACATCGTGGACAGCAGCACCCAAGAGCGCGTCAAGGCCAACCATCAATTCATCTTCCCTGGCAAGAATGATCCGATCGACCGAGCAAACACCAGCTACCCCATCTTCCAAACCAAGCTGTCCATGGCTACGAACTTGCTTCAAATTGGCATCAAGGCGACCAACAATAGCACTATCTTCCAGGCAGCTGCTCCCCAGACTGGCCTTGCCAGGACCGTGGATGGCGTTGCTGGTCCTGGCACATTTTCCTTTGATGGCCAATTGGCGGATGGCTCATATCTGCCTGCGGGTAACTATTCCATGGTTGTGCGTGCGCTGAAGATCTTTGGAAACCGCACCAACCTGTGGGATTATGATACCGTGCGAACTGTCAACTTTGGGTTCACATACGCGCCCTCTACTGCTAATTAATCGTGAGTATAGATATATGTCTGAAGGATCGACAATCTCGTTCTCATTTTGTTTTAAATACTTCAGGCACCAGTTCACCCCGGAATGGATATGCAGAAGTCTACTCACAGGGGGGAGAGAGAGAGAGAGAGATTGTGTGTGTGTGTGTGTGTGTGTGTGTGTGTGTGTGTGTGCGCTTCATTTACCCTGACCCCTCGCAATAAGCGGAGACTCTGAATTGAGGTCCAAATGTGATGGCCTTTTACTAAATTTGCGAGTAGGCGCCCCTATTTGTAGTCATTAGCTGCCTTTCTGCCTAGAGTGGTGGTGGCAGCCTAATAGGCTGCCACCCCAATATCTATACATCACATAATCTGGAATCTAACTTGAAAACCAATATTCAGACTACAACTACTTTCTAAAGACATATTGGCTGATCCCTGAGATTGTTCCAAATTGCCTGAACAATGAACTTTTAGCCTCACCGGGTAAAGCCTGTCGTGACCTTGTTGCCATTTGTGGTATTAGGCTGCCCTTATGGCGCGTCTATCGTGGAATTGCGAATGAGACGGACAACAAGCGTCCAATTTTGACTGCATCTCTGTTTGGAAACGCGAGAACGCGGGTAAGGCTGAAGCTAAGAATCTGGAGAGTGACTGTGTTGCAGATGCGGTCTTGTTTCAAATTCGTTTAGCCGTACGTTGGTTTGGCTTATCCTCCAGCTGAAACGGTGACGGTTTGTTGTGAAAACAGATCTAGCGGGAATGATAGGTTCTTCCGTTAGAGGAATCAATTCTGGCATGGATTAGGTAGATCGCCGGAGGACAGAAGCATAGGTCATTTGTTAGTTTTGGGGTAAGGAGGTGATGGACGGTATCGGTTGAGTGTAAGAGTCGAGGTTAGTGTTAGACGATTTGTCTACTAAAGTGGGCACTGTTGGTGTGGGCTGTTGTTTGTGTGCTGGCGTAGGTGGTTTTCTTCTTTAGTGGTTTGCGTTCTGTAAGAGGAGGGTGGTAGTTGGGATTTGACAGTCTAGGCAGAGGGGGTGCGCTGGTTGAGAGGGGGAGTAGGTTGGCAGACTCGAGATGTTTATAATCGCCGTAGATGATTTCCTATATGCAGTTGTCTACATGTAGTTGCTGTGTATCTTGGAAAGACTCGCGCTAGAAGTTGTCTAGGCGTTTGGCTGATTGACAAGCAAAGCAGCAAGCTAGGCCGCTAAAACTTGTATAAGGCTGATAGTAGAAGCCGTTCTTGGCTAGTTAAGTGGGGTGACGCCATTGAGGACTTGTCCTTGGAATGAATGACAGAGCTCGGGCAGCAATGGTGGAATAGGTGGTCGAGATGAGGAATTTCTCCCGTGTGGTACGTCGTGGGGGTAGGTCGTTCAAGTGGAGTGGTGGGGTTCGCAGACTTAGAGGAAGAGGGAAGGCAGGGGCGAGTAGGCGGATGTCTTCTGTCCGCCCTGGGATCTGGAGGCTGAGAATTCATTTTACTCAATTTGATCGGTAGCCGGAGTGTCGTCTTGTGACGCTGTCTGCTAATACCGCTTGGCTTGCTGCATACAGGCGCCGGGGGACTGGTAGGTACAATAGCTGACCTATGGATACAGGGCCGCTCCTTCTGATACATTCAAAGCAACGAGGTGAACGGTGCATGATATAAACGGCAGCCTGGACGATCGCGAGTGGCATAAATTTAAGCCCCTCCACCAGTCGCACCATATCTTTGCTCTCTGTAGATATATCTGCCTTTTTTTGCAGCAGGTTCAGCGCTTCGACCTTTTCCATTGGTTGCACTTCAATGAGATTCTTAGGACTAGAGATGCTCAGTGTTACTCCTTTACTCCGACTTATGGTGATAATGCAGCCATTTGAGCTTTCAAGTAGGTACCTTAGCGGTGGCTGCGTCGATGCATTGATCGGACCACTTGCTCGACTCTCCGTGCCGGTTGCCAAAGATTTGCGAAGGGGCTTATCATCATCGACATTGTCCAAGGACGAGTATCCAGTTTCCAACCCTCCTGTCTTGTAGCCAGTTCCGACGAGTTGGAATATATTCGCGTTGCGGTCCTCCCGCCCAGAAATCTCGACTCGATCGGCAAAGGTCTCGGAGACTTTTCTCGCAGCGGGCAGCTTTACGCATGGATTTAGAAACCCTACGTCTCCGGAGATATTTGTCGCCCCCAGTGGCAGTATTCGATGGCTAGCTGTGTTTTCCTACTGTATTGTCAGCTGAGTAGGCGTTCCTAGGACCGTGTTGTCCGAACCTAAGGCCACTAAAACCGACGAGTACACTGTTTGGGTTCTTGGTCAGAAATGGTGGTAAACTTTCCCCGGGTGATCTCAGTGCTATCATCGGGTGACTTCAAAGGATGCCGATCATTTGCCCAAGGTCCAGTCTTAGAAAGGTCACTAGAAAGTGCGTCGCCAAGTAAACTCAGAAGATCTTTCATTGTCTATTTTTAAGTTATACAAGTAGTATCCTGTCAAATATTATATTCTATCAGTAAGGTGTTTACTGCTAGTAATATATACAGTTTAAATATCGCACCAAATTCTTCAAGCCTGATGCATGCCAGACTTAAATGCAAAGCAGTGTTCGTGTTATGACGATGTAGTGGAAAGACTAGAATGGATACTCGAGGTCAAGGCTATAAACTTGTTTTTTGGTCACGAACATGCAACTAGTGATAATAGGACCAGATTGCTGATAAATTGAGCTATTTTCTAAACTTAGACCCAATATCATACTACTTAGGAATGTCGATCGTGGCCCATGCATCTGTGAAGAACGGATTTGCCAGATATGAGCGCCTACTTGCAGATCGTCCAAGTCCAAATCATACTCTGCTAGCTTGATTATGGCATCATCCTTCTTCTGGATATCCGCATCCAGTCTAGCCGCCTTTGTTTGCTCCATCACGCGTTTACCCGTTCCAACTTGGGCTTTTCCACAAGCAGCCACCTGTAACCGCAGAAGAAATCGATGATTGATGACACAAGTTCAATCCGTTTCTTAACTTTTTCGTTATGGGCTTTTTCGAGGGCAGCCGCTCCAGTCGCGTTCATGCTCGGCTAGGTAGCAAATGTTGAAGGACACGACGTCTATCTTAAGTGAGGCCTGTTGTAACATATACCGCAACTATTTGCAGCGAAATTGTTAGTGCCATCTAGACGCCCATCGAGAAAATAAAGCTAGAGTCACGTTGAGAATGAGTAAAATTGAGTTCGTTAAGAAACGTTGGCTCACTGTTGAATATACGGTCTTAATATTGTTGCAATGGAAGTTGTTCATTCTTTGATTTTACTAAGAGCGCTCACGTTTTCATCAAAGGATCATGGAATTTTTTTCTGGCCTCGCTCGAGCTGTGTGTGGTTCTGTTCGTCTAGGCTACGGAAAGCGTCAGGCAATCAACCAGTCAACCCGTTGAAGCTTGGCCTTGTTTGAAATGCGCAACAAAGGCGCATCGGAGGGGATCGTCGGAAATAACGGAGTAAACAGCCATCGTCATGTGATATAGTTGTCCGGCTATCACGTAGTCTCCTGCCGGCAAATCGGGCTTCACCGCCTGACAGATCCGCGAATGAAATTTACTTACTAGCTTGGCCTCGTTGACTTGAGTTAACTTTTGAACTTGTGACCAGTGTTGAAATACGTTGTTCTTTGGAATCCTTTTTCAACCATCTAAATTTTACTCTATTGACTTTTGGGATTTCTGAACTCTCTAACGAATGTGGAAAAATTCTTGTGATTGAATGTATATCTCTTGGAACTTTCACCAGTGAGTCACTAAAAATGAGGTACATGTTGTAGTTCAGAGGTATGAATTATATTTTATTACAGAGGGAAAGATGGGGTTATATATACAACACGGGGTCAAGTTGATTTACAATCAACTTAGTCGTCTGTATAGACATTTCGGAACTATTTCGTGGGTGTGCACTCAGGAAGCAACCGGAAAGGTGCCATCGATGAAGAGATGTCGACGCCAAATCCGTCGTAGGGGCTTCATCTAAATCTGATCGACACTCCGTTGCTGTCCAAAATTCATGGTCTCCACGATCCATCAACCATCGGTAAATCATCCTTGTAGATACTCTGGAAATTAATTTGCTCTCTGACCTACCTGTTTCAGGTCTTTGGAACGCTTCCTGGAACTGCCTATTGCGCACTCGCCCTTCTCACCCATTTCTCACCCAGGCGGCACCCGATTACTGGCCGCATTCAAGCCATACACTGAATTCAGAAAGAGATCTATCTCATAATAGTTCACTTGCCCAATGCGCAGTGCAGCGAACCATGAGCTCTTGTTTTGCTCATAAGAGAATGTGAAAATCGGACTGCGGCTGCTCCGGCGCTTGGCCTGCCCCGTTACAAGCTTGCGCTGCTCCTTGGCCAGCATAGTCATCGCTTTGGGCCGCGGCGGACACTACTCCCTGGTGGCTCAAGCCCCACTGCTTGGTGGGTGGGCCAGCCGGGGTGACCGGGCGGAGGACGCGTCGTTCGGCGCGACCGAATGCTGTTTGTTGCGTCTGGACGGCACTTTGCCGGGCTAGGGGGATAAATGCACTTGGTTGGTGAGCTAGGAGGACGTGCCTAATTTTTGTTTGTTTAATCAAAGTGGGTTCGCATTGTATGTATATTCTCAAGTCAGTGTCGAAAACCGTTTTCTGTCCTTGTATTGGTCGGTCGGTGGTTTTTTCTGGAGGAGGTGGGCCGNAGGGAAGTCTCTATTAGTCAATAGGTATTTGTTTGGACATACTGACTGCTGTGATAAGTGGTAATGTAGCCTTTAGATTTACATAGAAATATGGGGAAACCCAGTTCAAATAGGACAACCCCTTATCAAGACACAAGGCATACATAAGATAGGTACAGCTCCCCTTAATAGCCGCTCCACACCACCCAAGTCTTGCCAAACATTCTTGCCCTTGCTCTGCTATGTGTCCATGAAGTGGTTTCATGATCACGGACCATGATAGTTGTCAAGCTAGAACCTGACGTCAGCCTATACCACAAGACCAGTAGAGTAGGAACCGTGTTAGAACCTTTTCTGAACCTCGATAGCTTTAAATCTATTGGTTTCATCTGCGTTAGCTCTGCATCCTGGTAGCTATCTCCGTTGCTTCAGAACCATCACTTACACTATCACTAGTCTGTTGATTTGTCTACGTCAGCTTTGCATTCAGGTAACCATCTCCCTGAGCTCACAATCACCACTTACATCCACAATAGTACCAGCAATATCGGCATTTAGGCTCTATTGATTTCATCTGCGTTAGATCTGCATCCAGGTAACCATCTTCGTTGGAATCATGACGTACAGCTTTCTGTTAATTCCATCTGCGTTAGCTGTGCATCTAGGTAGCCATCTCGGTGGAAAGTATCACTTACAATGTAAGGAAGCTGTTGATTGTGTTTGCATCAGCTCTGTATCCAGATACCCATCTCCCCGAGCTCAGAATGATCACTTACATCATCTGTAACATCTTTGGGTCCACGCTCAGCTAATGTCTCCTTCACTGGCGCAGCCATTGTGATACCAAAGAAAAATAACGAAGCGATGAGAATAGGCCGCATATTTTCTGATCTGTATATTATTTCGTATATCCTTTGAAGTAGTATCTTCTAAATGTGAAAATATAACTGTAAGTCTGTAACTTTGAAGAGTGGGAAGCGCGTTTAATAGGAAGAATAAAGAAAGTAGATGATTAACCAAACCTCGCTAAGCCCTGCATGTGACCAACAAAAAAGATATCAAAAGAACAATTAACGATATCAATAACTCAATGACTATCAATCAATAGTCTCGCGACGCCATAAAGTTTAAAAAAAATTAAAAGTGGGTCTATTATTCTGCTCCTATCTTTCTGCTCCAGAATTATTTCGCATTCCAAATATACAGTTGATTGCTTATAATCTATCCAGAGATGTATAAGGTTGAACACAGTCTGGAAATTAGTCCGGTATATTGATAGAGTAAACACTCAGACATAACAGGCAATGAAAGGCGGTGCGGTAGGTGTGGATTTCCGAGGATAGTAGGAGAGACAGAACACAAGGCAATAGTATATCGAAAGAGGCTTGCAGTAGAAGGTCTTCTTAGTTCAAAGACTGATTCTCGAGACTGATTTTGATCCATATAGTTCGGCTGACGCCTCTATGGAGATCTGTGGGGAGCTTGAGATACCGCAAGGATCCCATGGCTTTAATTGGATAGTCCTAGCTGGCAGATATACGCAGTATAATTATATAATAACAAGCCCTCGCTTCCTGGCTTGTGAGAAATCCTTTCTCTCTCTACGCCCAGGCTGCTTCCTGGGCCGCCGTGGCCCTAGGCAGTCCCCAGGAAGTGACTGCCCAAGGCCGCGAAGTAGTGCAAACCCTGTAAACCCCTCGGGACGATAAGCTGTGCGCCACATGATCCCGTGACAAAGGGGGGTTAACATGATAGTCAGCGCCGAGTTCGCACGTGACGTCAAAACCAGGTGGGTCTATAGTGGCTGATATTCTGCACATTCTGTCAAATCGGGTAACCGCGGTACATTACTTCGGTGGCGCTCAGCCAGCCCTGCTAGCCCTACTCAGCAAGCCTTAGAACATATTATTAGGGATTGCGAAATAGCGAGCCCCACTGCGATAAGTGAGTGTCGCGAAACAGGGCACAAGAGATTCCAGTCTCCTTCACGGTCTCTATGGATTTTTTTGTCCATATATATGGTGTTAGTTAAATAAGATTAAATTAAAGTTGATGGTTTTGCTGGGGTGATCGGTTTGTTTACGGGTTATGTTAGGATCGTTTTTGATGCTTACACGTTCAGATCTCTCAAAGGCTGTTGAATGTTTTGATGGTTTTTTATCGTTCATCGCGGCGTTTAAGTGGGGGTTGAGTGGGGTTTGATGGTTCCTTGCGGTTTGTAAGAGTTTTCAGTTGTGGCGGGGTCTCGAAAGTTCTCTAGATGTGAGATGAGGTTGTGATCGTCGGGGTTTTCAGCTGTGGTGCTCCACTGCGAGGCGTCCATGATGCTAGTCTTATACGACAGCTGCAGATCGGAGGAAAAGAGCGGGGTGTCATGGAATGATGTACATAATGTTATCTCATAGTGTGGTAAAAATGGTAATGATCCACAGACTATTTACAGATAAGTTGAAATTTGTTGAGGACAAGGATCTAGGATGAACCACCCGCTCATCCCAGATTCAAACCATAGGTCAATATATCCTTGATTACCCAGTAGATCGTCATATGTATCTGGGAAAGAGATCACCGATACAAAACTCATAAGATCGATCTCAGGTATAAATACTAGTCTGAACTCGCACCTGCTGTTTCGAACAAACCACCTATCCACGTACAGTATTAGCCAAATCTTCAAAATGAAGGCTTCTATTTTTCTTCTTGCCGTCTCCGCTGGTGTTGCCTTAGCCCAGCCTGCTTCCCTCGCCGAGCGCGACCACACCGAATCTCCTCTCTGCCCTTGGTTCGGCGATGATAACCCTCTTCAGCCTACACCTGCATGTTGCTACAACATGCCGTGGACTAAAGAACATTTGCCTTACAAGGTCTGCATGGCCCGTAAGATAATGCCCTGGTCACCACAAAGATATTTAGTAGGGATCAACTATCGCTGACCTGCATTGAACAAACAGCTTCGAGTGCAAAGAATACCGCCGACTTCGAGGAAAGCTGCCGCAAAATCAAGGCCGAGGCCCGACCTGTGTGCTGCCCCCAAAGTCTCATCACCGACGATGAGAGTAAGGATAAGGGTGATGACCTTCTCTGTTACAAGGCGAAGACTCTTAATTAGGGCTTTGGATTATATAGCTCTGCCAAGCGGAAATGGTGATGTATAGAATGGATACAATTATATATTGATATAGTACACAACACGCATCTTCCTCCAGTCCGCAGCTGCTGCCATCGATCTATAACACCACTGCTCTGTGTGGGTGGGCTTTCCGACGAATCCAACAGGTCATTGACATTTCATCATCACATCTCTCTCTGAATTATCCACGAGTCCACACCACTGTTGATCCTCCAGGGCAGTATTCTGGGTTGCTCTCCAGCCCTTCTGTTGGCATTAGAGCAAGCCACCAAATCCATTTTGATGATGAGGCTATACCTGTTCCGTGATGGTCATTAAGATCATCGACCCGGTTCTGGATGGACTCCCGTATTGGACCCTTGGCAAGATGGAGGGATGTCCAGAAACCCGCATACTGTATTTTCCATCCTGCTGAAGTATGTCAACAGCTAGCAGATCTCCCCCACCCCACCCCCTCCCTTTATTGTAAGCAAAGAAGGATCCTCGAACCACCCATTCTGGTAGCTGAGATCAATTTGGGAATGGCGTAGTGAAACTTTAAGTTTATAGTAACTATATTGAACTACCGCTATTTATAATTTTACTAAGCGATAAAAGTAAAGATTATCTTTATAAGCGTATTCTATACAACTAAAGTGTAAAAGATAGAGTCTTCCGTCTTTAATTAGTAGTTTCTATATATAATATATTATACCTTAAAGCTATAAATCTTATTATCTTTAGTAATCTTTAGATTAGAATATTCCCCTATAATAAGGGTATTTATATAAACTCTAAAGATTAATATATACTTATATATTATATTAATAATATATTAGTTATATATAAAGATTTAAGCTATATAAGAAATATAATAGCTAAAATTAGCTAACGTATTTCACAAGCGAGCCGGCCACACAAGCGAGCCGGCCACCCCACCCAAAACGCGTCTATGAATTAGCACTTAGTTAATTTAACCACCCACCATGCCACTAATTCGCTCTCAATCCTCTAGAAATTCAATAGAGAAAGAGGGTAGGATCTTATTAGCTATCCAGGCTTTTAAAAATCAAAAAAACTCTTCTATTCGTGAACTAGCGCGCTATTATAATATACCACGTTTAACACTTTAAGACCGATTAAGGGGCCACTAAAGCCGCGCGATTTCTCGCGCTAATTTATATAAACTAACTAAAATTAAAGAGGAATCTCTTAAAAAATAGATTCTCTCTATAGATCGATATAGAGCAGCCCCCCGGCCTTCTATAGTATAAGAAATAGCGAACCTTCTTTTTAAAAAGCGCGTAACTACCCCGGTTATTTCTATTAGCGAAAAGTAGGTAATAAACTATATAAAATAACGTCCTCTTCTATCCTCTTAGTTTTCGAAACGGTATAACTATAAGCGTACGAAATATAAAGACCCGAAGGTTATTAGGGAGTAGTTTAATCTTATTTAAAAGACGATCCTATAATTTAAAATCGACCCGGACGATATTTATAACTTTAATAAGACTAGTTTCGCTATAGGCTTAACTACTACTATAAAGGTGATTTCGAGAAGCGAATTCTATAGTCGGCGAGCACTTTTATAGCCTAGAAATCGAGAATAGGTAACTATTATTAAATATACGAATACTACTAGCTAGGCCCTCCCGCCGTATATAATTTTTAAAGGTAAAGTCTTTATTAAATCCTAGTTTAATAGCCTCCTAGGAGACTAGCGATTTAAGGTTAGTCCTAATAGATAGACCTCTAATAAAATTAGACTTCGCTAGCTTAAAAAGCTCTTTATTCCTACTACTTCTTTACGTATAAAGGGGGGGTATCGGCTTTTAATACTTAACGGCTATAGAAGTTATTTAACCCCGAAGTTCGATAAAATCTATAAGGAAAATAAGATTATACTAATCTATATACCTCCGCACTCCTCTTATATTTTATAGCTCCTAGATATAGGCTATTTTATAGTATTAAAACGAGCTTATAGCCGGCTAGTTAACTTTCGAATATAGTACGGATCGAATTATATTAATAAACTTAATTTCCTTAAAGTATACCCTTTTACACGAATAGAGGCTTTTAAATCTAAGACTATTAAAAATAGCTTTAGAGTAGCCGGGTTAGTCCCTATCTTACCGGAGAGAGTGATTTTAAAGCTTAATATTCGGCTTCGAACCCCTACCCCCCCCCCCTCTAGCCGGGGTAGTGATTAGGATCTAAAAACACCTTCGAACTATATATAATTATAAAAGGAAGCCTCCTTAATAAAAGCACTACTTCGTACGAGATTAAGGAGCCCTATAAGCCCGCTTAATTCCGCTATAAACTAGGTTTTAAAAGCCTACTAGATTGTGAGCAATTTAGCAGATAATATAATATAGTCTAGTATAGACTATAATTGTTTAGGGGAATGTGATCTTATATAATCTTATGTAAGAGGATTATATAAGATATATTAGATAGGTTATACTTATCCTAAATAGGAAATAGGGTTATAATAGAAACCAAAAATAAATTCAGAAGTAAGTTACATTTTTATAAGAATAGAGATCAGGCATGCTTTTATACCTCTCTCAGGAGGCAAATCTGAGATAATCTATGATATCTTCATGATATCGATATTATCTCATTATGATACTAGGAGGCTGGCTATATTAACAATTCTACTATATAGTGTATATCTAAGGACCTCTTAGATAGTACCGGTAAAATAAATATAGCACCTCTTCCCTCTATAGTATGCCTTACTAATATAATATATACACTATTATACTAATATACCCCCGTAATCCTTATAATTATTATAAGGATTATAGTATATAGTGTATATAGCTATAAAGTCTCGTTAAAAACTAGTGTATGATCAAAACCTTTTTAGGATAAAATATCATACTTAGAAAAGAGTGCTTTATAGCCTTCTTAGTCTTTATATATTATCTAGCTAAGCTAGATCTATATAAGACTTATATAAGGCATTATTAACATTCTTAGTTAAGAAATTAGCTAGTATATATTTAGAAGGTATTTAGGTTATATTAACCTTTCCTTCTAATATAGCTTGCCTTATAAAATGGTATATAATTTTAATATACTTTAATCGCGTATAAAACTCTGGATTCTTAGCTAATTTCTTAGCTAAATTACTATTAACTAAGATTGTAGGTATACTAGATATATACCCTAATTCTAGCTCTTTATTTAAATAGTTAAATATATTAGCTAGATATATAGCTTCTTTAGTAGCTTCTTTTAAAGCTATATATTCAGCTTTATAGCTACTAAGTGCTATAGTTTTTTATAGTTGAGAATTCCAGCTAATAGGATTATTTAATCCTATAGAGGGGCTTAGGCTAAATATATAGCCTAATATAGATTTTCGTTAATCTATATTATTACCCTAATTAGAATTAGAATAGCCTTTTATATATAGGTCGTCACCTAAGCACTTATATACTAATCCTAATTTAGGATATACTAGTATATATTTCTATATCCTATTAAGAGCTATAAAATGCTTATTATTAGGATTGCTTATATATCTAGTATAGTATATAATAGCAAAGGCTATATCTAGCCTAGTTTTTAAGGCTAAATAGAGTAAAGACCCTATTTATTTCTAATAGTTATTAATATCACTAGGGCTTATATTAGTAGTATTTTTCTTTAATTTTAGCCCCGGTTCTCCTGGTATTTTAATAGGCTTATAACTAGGATTATTTAATATAGAGAACTTATTTAATAGCTTCTCTATATAACCCTTTTAGTCTATATATAGTGTTTTTATCTAGTAATTGATTTTAATATTATTACCTAGAAACATTAATACTATACTAATTTCTTCTATCTTTATATAGTGGCTAATTTTAGCTACTATATTTCTTATATAGCTTAAATCTTTATATATAACTAATATATTATTAACGTAATATATAAGTATATATTAATCTTTAGAGTTTATATAGATACCCTTATTATAGGGGAATACTCTAAAGTCAAATTTAGCTAATATTTCAGATAGGTATTTATACTAAAGTCTAGGACTTTATTTTAGACTATATAGTGCTTTCTTTAAATAGTAGCACTTTTTAGGGTTTTCTTTATATACTCCTATAGGTAGGATAGTATATATATTAGTATCTATATTAGTATATATAAAGGCATTTTTAATATTATATTATAGCACGTGCTATCCTTTATTAATAGCTATTATTAATAATAGATACTATAACTTAGTTCTATACGTAGTAGAAAAGGTCTCTAGGAAATTAACCCCTAGTTTTTAGTGAAATCCTTAAATTACCTACCTAGCTTTATATCTAATAGTTTTATTACTATTAGTAATATAATCCTTATCCGGATTAGGATTATTTATAGGTTTCTTCTTAAAAACCTATTTGCCCTTAATAGGGTTTATACTAGGTAGTGTATTTATTATATCGTAGGTTCCTTGTTTTTCTAGTTCTTCTACCTTAGCGTAGTAAGCCTTTAACTATTCGTCCTTTTCTAGACTATTAATAGCTTTTTAATAGCTATTTAGTTCTAATAGTATTAAGGTAGTTAATAAGAACCTACTATCTATATTAGTCTTAATTAAGCTAATATAGTTAGTTAATATAGTATCCTTTATAGTATATAAATTAGGTATTTATACTTCTATCCTATAGTTAGGATTAGAAGCTATTCTTCTAGAGTTCTTAGCTCTAGTTAATACCTTATTATCTTCCTTATTAGGAGATATAGTAATAGGATCTATATTAACTTTTTCTAAGCTTATAAACTTAGTTTCTTTATAGGGACTGTTATTATAGGGATTTATATTTCTAGGTGGTCTTTCTAGAAATTTATTTTTATATACTATAATATCCCTAGACCATAGGCTTTTTTGCCTTTTATAGTCCTATAGCTTATAGTGTTTATAATCACTATAGCTAATAACTATAGCTTCTTCCTTTCTAGGAGATAGCTTAGTTCTATATTTATTTGTATAATAGTAGGCTAAAGAGCCCTAGACTATAATATTTTGTATATTAGGTCTTTTCTTATAAAATACCTTAAAGGGTGTTTTATACCCTAATGCTTTATATAGAGACCTATTATAAATATAGGTAGTAGCCTATAGTGCTTCTCCCTATAAATAGCTACGGCTTTTTAATTATAGGAGTAATGCTCTCACCCTATTAAATAGAGTGAGATTTGTTCTCTCTATTAGCCTATTAGACTCCTTAGTATAACTAGGAGTAGTTATATAGTTAATACTATATTTAGTTAGGGCTAATTTGAATTGCTTATTTATATACTCTCTACCGTTATTAGTAAAGAGTTCTTTAATCCTTCTATTTGTATTATTTTTAATTAAGGCTTTATAATTTTTAAATACTTTATAAGCATCGTCTTTATTATATAGTAAGGTCGTCTATAGATATCTAGACTTTTTATCTAGGAAGGTGATATAATACCTATATTTATTATAGGTAGGTGGTAAAGGTCCACCTAAATCACTATAAATCCTATCTAAGATTTTATACTTAGTAGGATTATCTAACTTCCTATAGATATTTCTATTATCTTTAGATAATAGGCATACCTTACATTTTTCTTTAAGAAAAGCCTTAACTTCCTCTAGAGATATCTTTATCCCTAGTAGATTTAATAGAAGGATTCTTAGGGTCTATATATTTATATACCCTAATCTTATATACTATAGTTTAATAGTATTTATAATACTATTTTTAATAGTCCTTTCTAGAATAAAGCTATTATCACTTTTAGTAGTTATACTAAGGTGATTAGTCTTAGTATCTACTCTAGTGTTAATAGTCTCTTTTAATATAGTGGCATTTATATAATAGAGGTTATCCTTCTTATTACTAATAGTAACTATTCTCTTTAATAGTGTATATAAATAGGCCTTATTTTTTATAAATAAAGCTATTAAATCATTTAACTAGTATATACTTATTAGATTAATACCTAAACTAGGTATATAGTATATATCTTTTAATAAGTATATATAACTAGTATTTGATTTAATATATATATCACCTTTATAGGTTGCTTTAATTATATTAGCCTTACCCTACCTTACTAAGGTAGTAGTAGGTTTATAATAAGAATAATATTCCAATTTATATATAGTACTAATAGTAGTAGCGCTATTAAGAATAAAGTCCACTTTTCTATTTATAGGATTTAATCCTATATAATCTAGCGGTCCTTTAGTACTTGATATAGTACTATATATTAAAAGAGGATATACCTCTTTATATTTATAAGTATTATCTATATCTAGTAGTTGATTACTAGCTTCTTTAGGAGGCTGTTTTTCAACACTAGTATATAGATTTTTATCTAGTTTATTAACTAGATTAGGTATATCTATATCTTTAATAGTAGATTTAGGTGTATCTACTATATTAGATATGATATGATCATTTATTTTAGCTTAATTAGGAGCCTTAGGGCTATTAGCTTTATTAGCTAATTTAGCTTTATAAGACTCTCTAGTAGCTGAAATAGGTAGCTTAATAGCCTTTTTAGCCCTTTTACCTTTAGGCTTCCAGCTTTTAGGTGCTAGATTAGGAAATAATAGCTAGTATATATCGGTATTATAATTAATATCTTTACAATACTAACAATATCTTCCCTTAAAGGGCTTATTTTTATACGATCTTTAACGCTTATAATTAAGCATTATTATATTCGTATAATAACTTCCCCTATAAGCGTAGGATTCTCTTCCTCTAGCCTTATCAATTAGACTAGAAAATAGAGATTTAATAGTATACGCGTTAGGGTTATTTCTGAACGATTGGGTTATATTTTAAATAAACCTATCGTAGTCTTCGTTTAGACTATTTAGGACCTAGGCTATTACTACCTAATTAGGTAGTTCAATGCCTTTACCCTTAAGATTATCTACTAACGTTTTAACCCTATTAAGATACTCCTCTATTAAGTTAAAATCACTTAATATTATATTAAAGAAGTCTTTTAGGGTTAAATATTTAGTAGTGAACCCTTTAGGATTATATAAGGCTTTAAGTCGTAGCTAGGCTTTATAAGCACTTTCTATATCTTTAAGATATAGTAGTGGTCTATTATTATAATAAAGCTTTAAAACAGATATAGCTTTATTATTTTTCACTCCTATAGAAGGAGATTCTATAGGGGCATATAGGTCATCTTTTATTAGGGCAGCTTTTACCCTAATAGACCATATAATATAGTTCTCCGATCCCTTTAATTTAGGGAGATATATCTTATCTAGGGAGGCTATAGTAAGATATAACTTCGGAGTAGTGCTATATACTAATAATAGTATATAGTGCTTTAAATATATACTATATATTAAAATATAGTATATAGATAATAGGTATATACTATATATAGTAAGGTACTATAATAGTATATCCTTAAATCATACTATATACTAATAATAGTATATAGTAATATATATATACTATCTATAGTAATATACTATAGTAGTATATAAGTTTCGAAAATGGTTCGGATATAAATCGGTAAAGTCTCGGCCTTCCTTAATAGGAAATGTATACCTATGTTTCCTAAATAGGAAATAGGTTGCTGGCCGGGCTCATAACCTGTGAGCAATTTAGCAGATAATATAATATAGTCTAGTATAGACTATAATTGTTTAGGGGAATGTGATCTTATATAATCTTATATAAGAGGATTATATAAGATATATTAGATAGGTTATACTTATCCTAAATAGGAAATAGGGTT